>JAPYZK010002118.1:0-18625 GCA_030522785.1 Platygaster equestris | reverse complement strand
TTTCAACCTGGATTGTCGATGTAAGCTTTGTCGAAGGGCTTGATGTGCTTAAAATCGAACATGTTCCTTTGGACGAAAGTTTTCTTGATTTTTTGGTTGGTCCAAGTGATGAACATTTTGTAGTAATTGTTGGCTTTTTCGGTGAGACCGAGGGCGAAATAAACCGGAACTTTGAGATTCATTCTTTCCCAGTAAGTTTCGAGAAGAATGCAAAGTTCCTGGGCTCGGCCCAAGGCGAATACCGGAATGAGAACTTTTCCACCCCGGTCGATGCATTCGTGCACCTGGAATAACAAATTGTGGATTAATAAATTATAATTGTTACAACTTTTTTTTACACATGCACAAAGATGGCCCTTTTTCATGCACAAAATATGGGCGCAAAATGGCATTTTTCATAGATATAGTATAGCAGTGTGGAATAAGTGTGCACGAAACGCTTTTTTGCGCACTGTTTTTAGAGATATTTCCGCAAGAGTTTTGGAAAATTTTCAAACCGTGAATATATTTCGACATTTTAAGAAATTTTTATGAACTCCACAAATTTTTCAAAATTTCCAAAATTCTTAGTTTCCGAAAATTTCTGGAATTTCCAAAATTCTCAAAATTTCCAGAAATTTTCGAAAATTTCCAAAATTTTAAAAAGTTTTGAAAATTTTAAAATGCCCAATGACGTCTAAAATTGTCAAAATTTCGAAAAAAGTAATGAAATTCTCGAAAATTCTCAAAATCTTTGAAGTTTTCGGATATTTCGAAAATATTTGAACTTTTCGAAAGTTTTCAATTTTTTAAAAATGTTTGAAAATTTCTACTCCAATTTTTCGTGCACTCAAAAGCGCTATCTTTATGCATTTGTAAAAAAAAGCACTATATGCACCAAGTGCGCAATACAGGTTAGCCCGTGAGTCTAAAGTTTGAAACACTCGACTTCGGCTAGCACACTCTCGACTCCGGCTCGCGTGTTCGCCTCCGTCTTATGTCCCAAACTTCACACTCACGGAATAACCTATTTTGCGAACTTGTTACATAATGTACTATTTCGAACACTTGTTCAAACAGTATACAATTTTATAATACTTTTTTCAAAAAATCTCGTTCTCTGCATCTTTTCGAGTCCCTGATAGTCGTCGCGTAAGTCGATTCCGAAATCAACAAATCCGGCCTGCATTTGTCGATCCAAGCAGCGCCCAAATGTCTGTCCGGGGTCATATTGTAATCCCCGGTGTACACGATTGTCTGTGACCCAACGCGAACCCAAAACATCGAAGCTCCCAAAACGTGACCTGTTGTTCAACAAAACGTTTATTAGAAAACGTTTCTTCATCACTGGGTTGTCGATACACAGAAAAATCCATTTTTTTCGATATTCCCAGTCAGTTTTGTTCTTAATTGACAATGAAAATGGTTTTTGCAAGAAAAAAAATCCATCGAGCCGGGAATCGAACCCAGGACCTCCCAATTTCATGTCGGGTGCTCTAAAACATCGAAAAAAACGTGGATTTTTCTTTGAATCAACAACCCAATGATAAAAATAAACGTTTTCAAAATAAAAATTCAATTTAGAATTTCCAAACAGCAATACTCCAAAAAGTGAAAGTTACGAAATTCGAGGATTAAACTTCAGAAACTCCCTAATTTTCGAGTAAACATTTGAAAAATAAAAAAACCTGAGCTGTCGAAAGTTGAAAAATTAGGAATTTTCTAAGTCAAGAAATTTGAAAACAACGAAATTCAAAATATACTATAACAAAAAATAACAATGTTTAGTTTCTTTTGAATTCAAGATTTGAAAAATGTTGAAAATTCTTACTGTAGTAATATCCAAAAATTCGAACATTCTGAAGTTCAACAATTATGGAATTAAATCTTAAAACATCAGACATTCAAATCTAAACAACTGGAAATTTTTTAATTCTCAATTCCCGGGATTCGAATTTCAAAATCTAAAAATAAAATCCAACACTGCCAAAAATAATAAAATTCCAATAATTAGACAAATCCACGTTAAAAATTACAACTTCATCATTTTTTCGAAATTCGATAATTTCCCCGTCAGAAATATGCAAAATTCTGAAAATCACCAATTCCAAACATTTCCGAATTTCGATATAAAAACGCGTAAAACTAAAATGTCAAAACATTGCACACATTCCGAAGTCGTAAAATTCGAAAGTTTCAGCAAACAAAAGACCCAAAAATATTCTACCGTCATATGAAATATACACGCGATCCGAATAGCGCATCTTATCCCGTCAAGACACAAAGTTGCGATTTCAGGGTCGTCGCAGTCCTGAAGTCCCACGCTGAAAGCGGCCAAAAACGGGGTCCACGCAATTTTGAACATGGGCCTCACATGCTCCAAATGTTTGGCAGTGGTAAACGGATTCTGAACATGACTCACAGACTCCATCAAATTTTTCGCAGCCGTTGAAATCACCTCCATTTCCATATTCCACAAAAGACGTCTTTTTTTCTCGCTGGAGATAACTAAAAAACAAAAACAAAAACTCAATTTCCAAAACACAATTCGATCATTTGAAGTAGAAAAATAATGCACGAATCTCAAAAAATACAAGTTTATTGCAAAAAAAATGTAAATTGATTTCGAACCTTTTCGTACAGTGAAATTTCGTAGCGCAAACTTTTGAAAAAGTCCTCGAATTTTTCCTTTACACCTCCGGGCAAGAAAAATGATTCGACTTCGGCTTAAGAAATCCATTTTACCTTGTTTTCCCGGTCGATTAGGGTTGCACTTCATTTTTATTTCGTTCCCCGCGATTTCGTCGTAAATTTTGGAAAGATACTCTTCAGGGAGATCTTCGTTGTCGCTGATATGACGGTTCAATTTGATGTACTGCTCTTTCGTCATTTTGTTCTTCACTTGGGGCGAGTGAAGATCCGTTGTGAGCATGATTATGGAAAAAACCAACACGTACGCTGTGTCAGCACTTGTGAACAAACCATTCCTGAAAATTATACTTTTTAATGGAAAACTATCCACAACATATTTTTTACTTTACGAAAATGTGAGGTTTTTGATTCATTAACTAGACAACTTTCTTATTTGCATACACGTGTCCAAAAAAAACGATGAGATCCGATATTTTCCAAACCAAAAATAAAAACAACTGTAGTTCGAAAAAAAATAAAATTATCACTTTGGATTGCACTCGCAGTATCGACTCGCGAACTTCTCCATAAGTCGGTCAATTTTCTGAGCCTCCCCGGGAAGTCGAAATCCTTCCAAGAAAAATCGCAAAGCAGTGACTAGATCGCGATCGGCAAAATCCATTTGGTCGATGTACTTGTGCATGACTTCCTTGTGCTTCGGATCGCCTAAATAATCCCCGATCGTCGTCTTATCCAATCGATCGTCAACATGAAGCCATCGTGCTAATTCTTCGTTCGAAGTGCCGAGAAGATTGTGCTCTTGAAGATATTCAATTCCTTTGCTAGGTTTTCGATTGAACCTGAAAAATATTTGGAAATTTAAAATTCAGTCAACCTTATTTGTCCCCCACCCCCTCCCCCCAACAAATCCGCGGATACGAAACGGATTGGTGGTGGGGGGTGGCGAGTAATTCGTAAAGGCGCGTTTCGATTAAAAGGCGCGTTTGAAATCAAAAAGTTTGGAATGTATATCAGGATATATATAGGATTTTGAATCAAAATACTATTAAATTTTGAAATTATTGAGTTTGAATCGCAAACATACTATGATTTCAGAATTTTTCAAGCATAAAAACCGGAATTTTAAGATATTTAACTTATAAGTTTCGTAATATCAAAATTACTAAATGTAAATTCAGAAATTTGGAAACTACAGAATTTTAGAGTATGAAAATCATCTTCAATTTCGAATATTACATTTTTATATTTTGAATTCCTTAACTATCAAATTTTTGGGTGCAACAATTTATAGAATTGCCAAATTTCGGAATTCCAAAATTTCAATTAAAATCGCTAAGTTTACTATTTTCATATTTTTTATTACAAAAAAATTCAAATTGCAAATTAGTACGACAAACATTCACCACTCACAGAATTAGTAAATTAAAATTTAAAAATCTTGAAACTATAAAATTTCAAGTATAACAATTTTCAATTTTGAATACGAAATTTTTATTTTCAAGGAAATCCCAATTTGAAAACTTCAAAATTCTTAATGGTTAAAATTAATGAAACTCATAAATTCAGAAATTTGGTTTCGAAACTTTATACTCTCGATTTTTTGCTATATCTATTTTAAGTAACAAAATTCACAATATTTTCATTTTTCAAGTGTGAAAACTGAAAATTATAAAATCAGAATTCAACAATTTTGCAATTCCACAATTTATAAATTAGAATTGAAAAATGTTCAATACAAAAATTCTAAAGTTCAAAAATTTGTTATTTAAACTTTGAAGTATGAAATTTTCAAATCGAAAAATTTCAATTCTTTTCAATTTTTTGTTTTTTGTTTTCGAAATTCATGAGTTTTCAATTTTTCATTTGTAGTTTTCATACTAACAAAAAAACGAAAATTGCTAATTTCGAATTTTTTTTTGAAATTCATACATTCCAAACTTTTTGATTTCAAACGCGCCTTTTAATCGAAACGCGTTTTCACGAATTACTCGCCACCACCCACCACCAATCCCGACGCCATCTTGTTTTTCTGGACGGATTCGTTTCTGGACCGTTTCATATCTCCACAAATCCCTATCGAAACATTATATATAAAATTCGGGTCTCAGAAATGTAATTTGTTAATTTAAAGTTAAATTTTTCTTTCAATTAAAAAAACTATAACTGTCGAAAAATAAAAGATTTTTCTGAATTTTCCACTTTTAAAAACTGGAAAACTCACATTTCAATTCCAGCCTCCCAAACTTCCTTCTGCTGTTTTTGGACCTCGTATTGTTCCGGCGAGTCAGGAACTTCCTTGTTACCTACGAGACTAGAATTCGCAGAAGACAAACTAGCCGTGCTTCCGTATCGCGCCAAATGCGAGGAGTCGATGGTGAGATCCGAAGTGCCCAGGGAAGAAGGCGGGGCATTGTCCGGTTGAACGTCGTGCGTGGAAAGTAACTGCTGCTCGGCCGGGACGCTCGGGTTCACGTACAAATCCCGACTCCACTCCACCATGCATTTCAGGATCGACACCAAACATTCGAGGCCCCGTATCCTCATAGACTTCTCCTGATTCGGCGACGCTCCGAGTTCCAGCGCTTGACGACCTTGGGCGATTTTCGACAAGTCGTTGACTAACCTGAAAAATTGAAAAAACGTTTCCACAACCGTAACATCAAGAAATTTCAAATTTTTGAAATTCGTGTGAAAGTTGTCCACCTCTCAAACAAATTTGCGGCCGACAAATCGCAATCGTAATTGACGTAGATGTCGACGACACTTTGCGCGTCGGCGCAGATCCGCGTCAGGGCGTGGATGACCATCCACTTGTGCTCGAAGGAGCTGCTCGAGGTTTCCAGGATGTTGAGGAAGATTTCCTTGAAGAAGACCTCGATCTGCATTTTGAGGTGCATCTTGAAGCGGGACAAGAGAACGAGGAACAAAGCCAAGGAGAGCTCGAAAACTTCGGGGACTGAAGAGACGCCATTTTTGGACAGGGCTACGCAAAGGTATTGCCTGATAGCGATGACAAACATTTCGTTCGAGCGTAAAACCGGACCCGCGTTTTGCAGGATGCCTAGGAGAAGTTGGAGGGACAAGATTTTTGAGCGTAACTCGTGCGACCTGAAAAATAAAAGGATTTACATTCTTCTCTATTGTTCAATTTTTGTTGTGCATATTTTTGACTGGCACATTTTTACTAAGGTTAGTGAAATGACAGGATATTTACTTTTAGTTAATAGTGCAGTGATTTTTTCATCAATAAATTTGTAAATTCGTGAATTTGGAGTTAAATTTTTCATTAACGACTCAAAAATAGGAAATCCATGAAAAACAATTTTGAGAATTCGTGGTTCGAATTTATGATTTTCGATCATCGAAACCCATTCAAAAATTTTTGGATTCAAATTTATCAAAGATGGGACTTTCGTGTTTGAAACTAAGAAATTTAAAATTTTATAGATTCCACATGGAATTATATAATTGATACAAAAATTTAAAATTGTAAGACTCACAATTAACTTGTATAACCCAGAAAATTATTTGAAAATTAACGGAATTTCGACATTTTATTGTAAAAGCATACATCTTTGAACTACAATTTTTCATCTGCTTAAATTTACGTTCCACGAACTTCCAATTTCAATGTCATCTATTTTTTCATTTTTGACTGTAGATTTTAAATTTCTCAAATTCTAAATATGTTCACATTTCTTATTCTAATTTTTCAATGCAACATTTCAAAAATGTCCATTTTACAATTTAACCTACTTCGGATCCGGTGAACCATCAGGTAAAGGTTTCATTGACAATTTGCAGAGCGCCCGAAACACCAAAAAAGCGTCTTTCTGCAAAACGTGTGTAAATTTCGCTGTGACCATACTGTCATTTTCAGTCGGAGTTTCCGCAATTTCCAACGTCGTGACCGTTGACACGGTTTCATTATCCATTTTCGGTTCCTCGACAACATGGTCCACATGATTACCCATTTGCTCACCAGGTTCCACATGTTCACCAGGTTCAACAGGAAGCGTTTCGTCAACGTTTTCCGCGTCTTTTTCGCTCACGACGTCATTCAAAACGTCCTTCAAAATCGAATGGACCACCATATTTGCTTCATCGTCATCATTTTCCATTCTTATACTTTTTGGTTCCACTATCGCAACATTATCAACGACGATTTCGGTCTCAATTTCAGTGGCACTTTCATCCGGCAAAACCTGTTGTCGTTGTTCCGCTTCGAGTTTTGCAGCATCATCTTCCTAAAATAGATTCAATCATTACAAATATTGAACAAACACTCTTACACAGCAAAAAAATTTTCTTTGGAATTTTAATCGGAATATGAAAAATTACCGCCTGCGTCTCCATCCTCGTGAAAATAACATTTATCATCTGCGTGAGCGTCGCCCTTGCCGTGGTTTGGTTCACCAGGTTCCGCGAAGCCAAATAAATATTGTACACCGTCCTTATCGTCAAAAGTACGGTCCCTTCGTGAACTTGCACATGCTGGCTTGTCATCACCGTTAACAAAGCCTTGATTATCTGCAACTGCACGCCTTCGTCCGTTTGTGGTCCAATGAAACATCCGCATATCGTCTCCACTATCCGAACTATGACGAGTTTGTTCGGATCCGAGGAGTCCGGGGCGCTGCCCGTCAAATGTCCATAAGCGATGAGCTTCTGCAAACAGTCCAAGGAAGTGACGACGATCCTGGGCGATTTGCTTTGACAGGCCAATTCGAAGGGCAGGAAATATTTTTCCGCCGATACGACGCTCGAATCGGTTTTCGGCTGCGGCAGCGCATTGGAGGTTTCTTCGCCCGGGGCATTTGGCGTTTCTTTTATTTCGTTCTGAAGGTCCTCTGTGACATGGAACGGGAAAAGTTTGGATTTCAGATATATACGTGTGAACATTGTTTTTTTTTTTTTTTTTTTTTTTTTTTTTTTTTTTTTTGTTTTTTGTAGAGAAATTTTTTTGTCTGACTTTTTCATTCGAAAGTCTTCTTTCGCGTTATCTAAGGAGATAACGATTCTCCACGATCATTATGATACGCTGGCTGGTGTGTGTTTGGGAAAATTTTGGGTGGAATATTGGATTTTTAGTGCAAATGTGAAATTCAATTATGAAATTAATATTTTTAAATTTGACAAAGTATGAAGATTTTGGAATTATTTTTGCAATCTTGAAAGTCAATACTTGGGACTTGGAAAAAAATTGTTCTTTTTTCAAAATGTCCAAAATCGTCTCTAATATTCAATTTATAACATTTTATTGAGAATTCAAAAGTCTGATTCAATACTTTTCAATTTGAAAATTGATTGATTTCAAAATTTTAACTTATAAAATAAAGTAGGTATTTTTTATTTCGAATCATATTATACATTCTATTTAAAATTTTGCCAATTTTTTGGATTTTGTTTCCAAAACATATTACTTCATTATTACCAAGAAAAAATAACTTTTCAAGTAAGATGTCAAAAATATCACGTTTCTCCCAGAGACTGTAAAACTCACCAAGTGCACATTCGCACGCTTTTTTGAGCTGCGACAAGTAAGTACGTTTGACATCCTTATCCGCAAGGATTTTCTCCAAAGCTCTGACGATAAACATCTCTCGTGTCTTGGAATTGGAATTTTGTTGCATATCGTCACCTGATCTCGCTTAAAAATCGCCCCAAAACGACCCCTCGGAAACGACAGTGACTTTCCTGCATCGGCAAAATATATGCTCAGGTAAGGGAAGCCAATCGACCTTAAAATCTCCTTTCTAATCAACGAAAATCGATAAAAACCCTTCCATATCTCAAAACTCGAAAGTCCTTGTCAAATTAAAAGCCGATCGCAGCTGAACCGAGTTAGGTAAATAAAACGATAAGATTATCGATGTTACATCAATCACAATTTCCAGTGAATCTGGCTCCAGCTTATTCAAGATTATTACATGATTTTTTATAGCGAAGTGACAGGTGGAATTGAAGTGAGAGAGAAAAAATGAATGACAATGAATGACAACATGTGTGACAATTGCACAATAATACGACTTACATGCTCCTTATGGCGCACTGACAGTAACGAAAACTGCATTTGTGACAATTCCCGTATTATATGTTTTTCCTTCCATTTGTGCGAATTCGAAGGAGACCAAAGGAGACCGTGAATCTCACCGCTTATCACGATTTCTTAGCAACTGGCAACTGCAGAGATTTGAATTTGATTGTTCAATAATAATTTGACAACTGACCAGTGACGTCAAAATTTTTGACAGGACAGGATGCAAAACTTCGCTCACAACCTCATATTGTGATCAAAGCCCCTGCTGGAAGGGAAAAATCACATCCGAAATATGAATTATTTTACAGTGAGTACCAACGCAACAAGCGAAAAATCCCCAAGTGGGGACTCCATTTTTTTCCGCGTTATGCATTTGAAAAATACATACTATAACTTATAATAAATATTTGAGTATCATTATCAAAACAGATATTCCACTTTTATTTGAAATGATTAATATTACGATTTTATTTAAATGTCCCAATATTGTAAAAAAAATCTGCATGGACGAAATAATATGATTTTTTCGATAAAAAAAAGTTCAAGAAATTATGACGAAACTTAATTATTTCTACAATAATGTACAATATCATGTTCATTTAGAATTACAGATGTTCAATTTATATTGAAAACTTTCTTGGAGATTTCCAAACGAAAAACAAAAAATATGAGACAAAAGTACTTAGAAGATTTTATGTATTTCCAGTTTTGAATAAATTGTTAATTTTTCGATTTTCCTAACAATCACAAAACTTAGCAAGTTTAGCCACTCGTGGATAAATTCGATATTTAACATTGTACAACTAGAGAATACGTAAACATTTCTATAGTTGTTTTAATGCAAAAATCGAGATTTATAACAAATTCTCTGAGAACCATATATACAGTGTGGCAAAAACTAATTTTATGATAGGAAAACATTAATAGTATATGTACACTCGTTAGTTCACTTCAAGCGCGACCGTTTCGTGATTTCTTCATTGCTAGGACTTTGTATGTGCGTTTGGAAATGAGATAACTTATGCCACCAGCGATAGTGGTAGCCGCAGTCAAATAACAAAGTCCTTGAAGTACTGGATGGTCCACGAAATGAAAAACTGGAGCTGCCAAAGTTCCCGCCACCAAACTTAGTTGGACCCCGGTATTTATTTTGCTCACAAAAGTTGGGGCTAACTGAACTGTTGCGAATGTTGGGTTGAAGTATCTAACAAGCGTTTTCTGAAAAATATATTATTTGGTTCAGGTTGTCTAGAAAAATGTTCAAATTTTAAATCTGTAGTTTCAAAACTTGACTGTTTAAAAATTCAGAAATTTGTAATTTTTATGCTATTGTTAATCTAAGAACCCATACAGCCAAGAACTGACAAGTTTTGATAATGTTTATACTAAAGTTGAAAAACTGTGTTTCATGTCTCATGGATTTTGTTTGAAAAACTTTCAATAAGTGGAAATTCTTCAAAATTGAAATGACATGATGAATTTTTTTAATATTTCATCTTACAATTTTCATATTTCTCTCTATAAATAAATAACTTCGTTATAAATTGTTGAATATTGATCTTACAGGTGGGGGAATCGAAAGATATCTAATATAGGACGCTCCAGTAATGAGTGCAACATCCCGGGCAACGACAAGGCACATCAAAGGCATAGGGATTAATCCAACCCAGGCTAGTGAAAGAAACAAAGTCCCAATCAAGAGTTTATCTGCAACTGGGTCTAGAAAGCTTCCAAGTTTTGAAGCTTGCGAAATCCAAGTTCGCGCTATCCATCCATCAGCCAGATCACTCAGTCCGGCGAATCCCAATAAATAAAGTGCAATCTGAAAAGTATCAAAATGAAAATAAAATCGGAATCAGAAAGTGACAGAAAAAAATATACACATCTACAATAGTTCTGGTACCTGATACTCTTGGGACACAACCAAATACCCTAAACAAGGAGTCGCTAAAATACGACCAATGCAAATGAAATTTGGTATTGTCCAAATATTTTCTCTCTCTATAATTTCTTCCACTTTTTTTTTCGTTTTCTGTAAATTCCGTAGAATTTTGCCTTTCAGTTCTTTTTGTTTCCATTTCTGATCCTTCGCAGTCGAAAAATTTCCATGTCTTCGGTCGATGTTGTTGTGGTACTCAATTCTAAATTTCAAATGACTAGTGCATTTTTCGAAGAAATTCCTGTTTCTAAGAACGTTTCTGAGTTGCAATAGGGTGAAAGTACTCATTGTTTTTGTCTCGCTAACTTGTTCAGCAAAATATTCACCACTGGAATTTCGTTTTTTCAAGTATTTTCGAAGCACCAAACGTTATTTTATACATCGTGGTTACTTGAGAGATAAAATTATGTATGAAACATTAGTGCAAACTAATGTATAATGCGAAATTAAAAAAGTATACACTGTAAAAGTTTGTTAGGTTAGGTTTCACTTTCATCGTCTCTGAGGAATTTCATATTTATCTGAAATTTACTATTTTAATCATTCAATTAAACGAAGTCCAGATAGTGAGATTATGTGATCGAAGTTTATAAGATTAATTTGCCGTTCTCAATTTTATAAACTTAAGGGAATTTATAATGTTTCGAATAAAGTTTGTTGATATTTGATATTTTGTTGTTATATTATGATTTCCGAATAGCATAGTTGAGCATAGTGCTACACTGGTAAAGAAACAACGGCAGGGTTGCTAACTTGAAGAAAATGACTCAAAGTAATTCATAAGTCAAATCAATCGCAGCCATCGCAGCCCGATGTGTTTGTGCACCAAGCAGCACCAAGAATGCACAAGAGTGTGTGTAAATGCGTGTGTCTCTCCTCTCCAATATTTTTCACGTCCGGGGAATTGCGGGGAATATTATTATCGTTATTAATGTTGTGACGTGTTATTTTCACGAATAAGTTTTTTCCCATTCCGAACAATCCGAACCCTTTTTATTGCCCGTCAAAATCAACATTATTTTTAGGTAAGTTTTCTCTGCTGCCCACAATGTCAATATGACAATTTCAAATGACAATTTCACCGCGCTTAATATTGGTTTCGAGGTTAAACCTCTGTTTTCTCATTGCCATAAACTATTTATTCGCCGAATCTTGCTGTTCCACGTATTGCTCTGCGAATTTCAGTTTCTTGCATTTTGTGTTGACACTCAGTGTCAGAATGTTGTGTAAATTGTCAAATTTCGAGGACGATCGTTTAATGTCATGGCGGAACGTTTTTTAGTCAATTTTGAAAATTGTACATTTTTTGACAAGTAACGTCAGAGGTCTAAAATTTTGGTTCTTGAATAGACATTTTTTTCTAGGCTATTTTCAAGGACAATTGTTCAGTTTAAAGAGAATGATTTTTGGTCTCTAATTTTCGAGTCGATTTTACATTTTGTTTTGTTTTGTTCATTTTAAGGAATAATTTACAATGATGCAAGATGAGGATTTGGGAGGTCCTGCAAGTCGGAATGTTATCAGTCAGGCATTCACGAGAGTATCTCAGGTAACTGATTTTTTAACAATTTTTTGATATTATATTATATTATTATTAATATTATATTAATTCTTTCATAATTTTCGAGAAGAATATTTTGTGCATGTCAAATTTTCATGGCAACGAATTTAAATCTCCAGAAACTAATCAAGACTTGGCTAAAGTGTAAATGTGATTATTTTGTTGGAAATATAATATGGAATAAAAAATACTAGTAAAAAAAGGAAATATTTTTATTAATACAGATGCACTATTTCGAAAACTGGGAAATAGGACAGTTTATTGAAAAATTGAAAAGTTTATGGTGGATTTGTTTCAGATATACCAAAGCAAATTGGATTTGTGGACTCCGCATGCATGGTCGAGATGGATTTTCGCGACATTGTTGTTAGTCATTTTCCACCTGCGCATATTTCTGCTCCAGGTATAACAAACTTAATTCAATTAATGAAATTATAAAATACTCCAATAAAATTACCAAACTATTAAATATTAAGTACTTATTTCAACTTGAAAAAAAATCAAATTAAATATGAAAGTCCAGAAAATTGTATGCTCACGTTTAAAATAGTGATTGAAAAATTGTTCTACTTTCAATTAAAAACATTTTTCTCAAAAATATAATCTTTGATACTAAAAAGTACCAACAAAAAGTGAACATTAAAAAATACTGAAATAATGTTTTCTTTTTATTTCAGGGCTGGTATATCATCACATACGCGTTGAGTATTTACCATCTAAATTTGTTGATAGCATTTCTTACCCCGAAAGTAGACCCAGCAATGGACTTTGAAGGTAGGGATTTTTATTGGGAGTATAATTACTTATGTTTATGTATATATATTTATGAAGTTATCGTTACACATTTTCATAAATGTAGAGTAAAAACTGATTAATATTATGTTTTTGTCTTCAGATGCGGAAGGGCCAGAACTGCCCACGAGGTCCAATGAAGAGTTCAGGCCATTCATTCGTCGATTGCCGGAATTCAAATTTTGGTACTCCATCGCCAAATCCACGGTTTTTGCGATGGTTCTCACTTTATTCGACTGTTTCAACATACCAGTATTTTGGCCTATCCTCGTTGTGTATTTTATCACGCTGTTTTGCATAACAATGAAGAGACAGATAAAGGTATTAAAAAAAAAAACAGGTTTTCACAACACAACAAAATTTTTATTAATCTAATACTGTGGAAATTGAAAATTCGAAATATGGAATATCTCAGAATTATGCAAAAAATGGAAAATTTTAAAAAATTCAAATTTTGTTACATAAGTGAAAAACTCGAAATTTCGAAAATACTATAATTTCCTAATTTAACTTATATTATTTTCGTTTTTCAGCACATGATCAAGTATAAATATCTGCCTTTCACCCACGGCAAGCCAAAGTACCAGAACGTCGACACCGTCACGAGGATACCACCCAAATGAAGCACCCGAAAATCCGTTGCCCGATGCGTAAGAACTTTCATGTGCATAATTTACGATATTCCGTCTCTTCTTGTCGAAGAGCAATTAGTTTCGCACGCGCATCGAGCCCTGGCATTTTTCACGCGACGATGGGAAAAAGTGGACTTTTTAGATTTCGACAAATCGTGCAGTACATGAAAAAAAGGAGATGAAAACTTGTCTTAATATATTTGTAACATAAAACGTGTACAAAGTATTGTTAGGTCTTAAACTGACATACACTAATTGTTGATGTGTAATATTTAAAGTCAGGATCTTCGGGATGGGAAATTTCTAAAGAAAATGGTCGTTCTGAAATCTAAAATACTTTTTTTCCGAGCGCACTTTTTGGATCGAGTTCGATGTAGTTTTCGTATTTACTTGGAAAAATTGGATATGCAGATATTTTTAATCGCGTGTTTTCTTTTTCTTTTTTTTTTTTTTGTGGGGGGGCGTTTTGTGATTACGTGTAATTGATGTCATTCCACGGAAAACGTACGATATTGAACATGTTTTTGGTTGAACTAGTGACGCTGTGTGATTTGGATAGATTTTTTTCGTTCGAATCAAAAAGTTCGCGGAATTATTTTTATCGCGGTGGCATCGGCTGGATGAAACTTGGATTGGTTTTGGAAATTCAGTAGTAATCTGAGTTTTGTTCGACTTTGTCGCTGTCGAGTTTGACTTTTTTCAATGTTATTGCGATTATTCATTTTATTGGTTTCTGTATCGGAGTTTAACAAACAAAAATATATGTCTACATTTTTGAGTAATTTGCTGAGGGTTTTTGCATGTGGAAAAAACGCGTCCAGAAAATGATAACAGTGAAAAAAGTACGCATTTCTGCCATTTTCAAAATATTTGGTTTCGATCGAAAATTATGCGATTTTATGCCAGTGATAACAACTCGGAAAATTACGATGTTTTCTAATCGAATATTTATGGATTTTTTTTCCAAGAGAAACAAACCATTTAATTATGCATCGGGAAGTTAATTAATCGGCTAACTCGCCCAGTTTGTTACATTGCGTTATTGCATGCAATGGTCACTTCGGGAAATTAAAAGTTCTCATTACTGCAAACTACTTTTGCGCGCTCGCGTAAATATTTTATGCTCGCGTTCTGGGAAATGAATCATTTTCTTTTATTTCCAAGATCGTATTCATCGCTATAGAATTCATGAAATTGAAAAAATTTTTCCCATGTATTTTGAGTTTTTTGAGGATTTATCGAGAGTCGAAATTGGTCTAGAATTTTCATGTTTCAATTTTTATTGTACAATTCCATCCATATACATTTACAATGAACGAACATTTGATTTCAACTTAACATTGTTAATTTGTCCATTAAAATGGTTTAGTTTTCATAACAAGCATGTAATCGTGGGTTTTGCAAAAATTTAATTTGATTTTTTTTCAACTGTGGGACATTAAATTTTTGCATGACATATTTTTATCCATATTCTCGTCAACGATATGCATTTTTCACGAAGACACTCATAACACTATCCCATAAATATTTGAAAATTTGTTATCAACAATATCAAGTTGGATAAATCAGTCATTTCACGAATTTTTAAACAGTTGAGAAAGCTGGGTTTTTTTGAGAAAAAGGTGATTTTTCAGTTTTGAAAAAAAACCAGAATTTCGATGTATTTTCTTTTCGAAGATCCGAAATTGTGGAAATGAAAGAAATCGCAATTCGTTAAAATATTGAAGAAGGTATCAATTTCACTCGTGTCATTTTTTCTGCACGATCCGTGAAAAAATCAATCAACTTTTTCGTAGCCAACTTTTCCCAGCGTTCAAAAACTCGTGGAATGTTTTCAACACATTCATCATTCTTATTTAACACGCAATATTTTATAACCACTTTCGTCGTTGGACCAAACTTTTTTAAAACTTTATATAGGGTCGAGGGTGGACGAAAAAACGCGCGTGTCGCGGGTACAAAAGTATAAATATTGGCGAAACAACTGTCGTGCTACGAAAAAATGGCCCGAAGTTGAGAAAATTGAATTGTTGTTATTTGAGTTATTTCGGGTTTAAGCTGGGAATTTTTTTTATTTTGAGGTTTAAATGTGTCTTATGTTCGAATTTGAATAACAGAAATCATTGATTGATGATTTTTCAGTTTAGCATTCGATATATAGTTCCAATATTTAGTATTTAGGTTTAAAATAAAGATTTGAAAATATTGAATGTCTAAATGAGGAAAAGTTCTCGATTGAAAATTTCAAACTTTCCCAAATTTCTGGTTCAATGATCAGAGAAAAATTTGATTTAAAAATCAGAGACAAATTCGAAATTCCAAAAATTGTAACCCTAATTCGAAAATCAGATTTTTTTTATTGTTAGTAGTGAAATACCTTACCCAGGTTGAAAATTGGGAAGTGTCAAACTAAAAGTTTCCAAATATCGTATATTGTATCAAAATTTGGAATTTTGAAATTCTGGAATTTTGTAGTTTTTCATCAAAAAAAAAAAAAAAAAAAAAAACTGAAATCCTCCAAATTCGAGAAACCTCGAAGTATTGAAGTTTGCACATTTTCAATAAAAATTTGGAAATATTAAATGATAAAGTACGGAAAGTTAATTTTTTCGAATTCGCCTGGAAAGCAAAATTTGAAATTCTAGAATTTTGTAATGTTTTATCGTAACAAAAATTTTAATTCTCGAAATTCAAGAATTTTTAGGTTCATTCAACATTTTATAGCTTTCGATTTATATATATACATATATATTTATATATTTATAGCTTTCGAATTTTATAGCCGTTCTTAATTCTTAATATTTACATTTTTTAATTTCTTTATTACGAATTTTTGGATTGTTTAAATTTTATTCCCAAATATTCGAAATTGAAAATTTTCCAATTTCTCAAGTATTATATTTTAAATTCCACAATTTAGAAATTTCTGTTCTTAAAAAAAGAAATCTCCTAGTTTAGATTGTGTAATTTTCAATGTTTTTTATCATAATTCGTTTTCTCGAAAAAATTCGACTTCCCGGCGTTTTTTTCGTTGCAGGTCAGAACGGAATTTCGCGGTTTTATTTTCGCGTTTCCGTTGATGCGAGGGGAAAAAAAAGCGTTGCTTCGTTTCTCGGGGAAATTGAAGCGCCGGGGTATGAAAGTGCAATGACGAGAAATGCGGATTTCCGTGGGGCAATAGAAAATTACGTATCTACTCGTTTCTATCCTCGCAAATGGCCTTCTTGGGTCGCTCGAGGAAAGCCGTCGTTGAATTCGGCCCAATCACAGTTGTGGTCGTCGTTTCGCTCACCGTGGATTCTCGTTTTCGATTCGTTGGCGGGCAATAAAGCCTGGCAAAATTCATAACGCACAATTTGCAGTCAGTTTCCTCCATTTGTCCTATTTTTTCGAAGTAAAACTTCACTTTTGTATAAATCTTGTAACTTTGTTTTAATTCGAACATTGAAAAATTGTGAAATTTTGTAATTAAAAAATTTGAAATTATATGATTCAAATATTGAGTTTCGTTGGTCCAATTTTCGGTATAAAAAAAATTTGAAAGTTTTTTGACTTTTGAAAATGAAATTTTGAAATCAGTCGAATCATTACTCAATTTTACCCTATCATAACCTCAAAGTGGTATATAAAAAGGGTCTTTGAGATTAGAATCGGGTAAAATACAGTACTACACAAGCGGGGCAAGAGTCGATATTGCAAAACGATTAAATTCCTCGCCTTCGGCTTGGAATTCAACCCTTCGTTTTGCAAAAATCGACTTACCCCGCTTGTACAGTAATGTACTATTTCAATACGAAGTTTTACTTCACCTGTTGGTCTCAGACAGACCAGATTTTCTGGTTTTTTTTTTTTTTTTTTTTAGTATTTTGAAAGGTACTACATTGTGGCCCGGACAAGATGAATGCCCTGGACAGAAAAAATTAAAAAAGACAATAGCTGGTGCTTGATGCGCTTTTTGAATTGATCGATTTACGGTGCGTGAAAAACGCGGAAAACAAGAAGTGTCTCAAAGCACGAGCTCCAATTTTCGAATACCAAAAATTCTTCAATTCCGCAAACAATAAAAAATAAAGAATGTTTTTTTACTATTTTTAGTTTTTCGTACTACTATTTTTGAGATACTTTAATAATGCAAGAAATTTTTAAATTCTGGTTCGTTGCCTACGAAAAGTGTCTACCGAAAAAAAACTTTCTTTTGCCCAGCGAAAACATAAAACAGCCAAGGAAGAAAAACGAGAAATAACGCGGCGACAATATGCGAGGCATAAATCGCCAAGTTTTTCACAAGTTTTCCACGTGAAAAAAATGCTTTTCCCGTGTGTGGACCCTATACTTTATATTTATACCTTATACCCTATACCTTAAACTCTCGGTTCTCGAACTTGGCGGGCAGTTTTTGTAATACCTTCGATCCAATTCGCGCGCCGCGCGAAGTCTCGAGAAGTGATGTCTGACCGTGACTTGGACCTCCGTGTTGAGGAAACAGTAAAAAAGCGTCACCGATAAACCCTGGAAAACGAGGGGAAAATAATACGGAATTTCAACCGTTTATTCGTAGTTTATTTTATAAATTTTATTTATTTTATGTAGTTTTATGAATTACAAAATTCAAGAAACCTAGGGTAATCGATTATATCGATAATAATTTTAATCGATTAATTATTATTACACCTATCTCGATTTAGTCACATGATCCGTAATTCAAACATTTGATTTAGTGGCGGCGAGAGGGGATCCCACCACCGCGCCTAGTGAGAATAAGGTTTTTGGAACGGCTTGTACGTTACAGCTACAAATGTGACGTGTCACGAGGAAAGGGACCATATGACAAAATTTTTGATTTTTTTTTTTTGTCTGTATAGATAGTTTTAAAGTTGCTCGTGCCGGGAGAGAAGACCACATCCTTATATCATCTTTATTTTTTTCGTAACTGAGTTTGGAAAAACTTCGAGCACATACCATATCCCAGGCAACTTTCACTTCAACCGCTCGCCCTGTAAAATTCTGCTTTTCGTCATAAGGTCCCTTTC
>JAPYZK010002117.1:0-21860 GCA_030522785.1 Platygaster equestris | reverse complement strand
ATTTTTCATCTTTCACATAGTTCAAAACTTCCAAGTTCTTGGAAATTCTCGAAAACTTAAAAATTTCGACATTTGAAAAACTCAAATCTCGAAAATTCTAAGCTTCATAACTTCAAAATATTCGAGCACTCCAAAATTTGCGAAATTTCCAGAACTGTAAAAATGCCGAAACTTGATAATTTTCAAGACTGAACATTGGGGGGGGGGGGGAGGCCAAGGCGATTTTTACTCGAAATTAATTCAACAAGTTCAAAAAGTAAAGTTTTCTTAGAGAATGATGAAAATTTCCTAAATTTTCAGAATTTTCAAAACTTTTTGAAATGCCTGAAATTTCCGAAATTTTTGATATCCTTAAAATTCTAAGAGTTCTCTGGACTTCTGAAATTCTCAAAATACTCCAAACTTTGAAAATTCGCGAAATCGTTGTAAATCTCGAAATGTTCAGAATGTTCAAATAATTTACAATCTTTAAAATTCTAAAATTTTAAAGTTTTTGAACATTCTTGAAAAATTGAAAATTACAACATTTCAAAAACTTGTAAAATATCCGAAACTTCCAGAACAGCAAAACTTCATAATTTTTCGAAAATCAAAAATTCCAAAGCTTTATAAGTTCCAAAACTTCATTATTCCGAAATTTCAAAGTTCTACAATTTCAAAAATTTCGAAATTTCCAGACTTAAAAAGTTTAAAATACGTACAAAGTTCAAAAATTACAAAATTTCCAGACCTTTTTTCAAAACCTACAGTTTGTATTTTCAAAAATGTCAAAACTCAATGATTTTCAATCTTGAAAAAGTCATGGGAATCATGACTCCCAGTTTAATTCCCAAGTTGACTCCCAGAGTGAATCGCCCCTCGGAAAAATATCGAATCTTTCCAAAAAAAATGGCGAAAATCTTCGACACTTTGAAAACGTCAGATTCAGAATTCGAAAATTTTCAATTTTCGATGTTGAAAACGCAAAAGAAATAGTCTCAAATTCGTAAAAATTTCGTTAAAATACAAAAGACTTAAAAAAAACAAAAACAAAACAAAAAAACAAAACAAAACAAAACACAAAAAGATTTCAAATCAAAAAATTTCGAAGCTTTTGCGTGATGTTATAAAATTTCGTCGCTGCATCATCGATCGCGTGCATATTGCGCGTACGAAAGGCGATTACGAAATCGCGTCGTAAAAAACACCTGCGGAATTATGACTCGGTCAGGGTTTGTGTCTGATTAGATAATCCCGGGCAACGCTTTGCGTGCACGAGTCGCATTATTATATTATCGCCGACAATTCATCTTGTGCTACGACATGTAGAAAAGGGTGATAATTAATAAAGAATGTCTTGGGAGAATTTCCTGGTGCAGATAACAACAAATCATTCACCGATCAAAAATCATCTGTATCATCGAATTCGGAATTGAATCATGAATAAATTATTTACAAAATTTAAGCTGCATCAAATTTGATAACAAACTCAATTTTTCATATTTTCGATTCGGTAATATATAAGAAAAATCTCAATCCAGAAAAATATTTAAAAATTGAATTTGAAGAAAAAGTATAAACTTTCGTACGTTGATCAACAAATGTTTTTTTCATCAACTATTATAACATTTCGAATTCTTGATTACGAAAATTTCGAAGTTTGTGAAATTCGAATTTTGACATTTTTGAGGATTTGGAAACTTATTTATTGAACTTGGAAATTCTATTTTCAATTTCAATTTGAATTTTTAAGTAATTTTGACATTTTTAAACATTTGGAGACTTATTTATTGAACTTAAAACAAATTTCAATTTCTATTTTCAATTTCAATCTGAATTTCAAAGTAATTTTGACATTTCTAAGAATTTGGAGACTTATTTATTGAACTTAAAAAGTTTCAATTTCAATTCAAATTCTGACGTACTTTTGACATTTTCAAGAATTTGGACTTACTCATCAAACTTGAAAAAGTTGCCATTTTCAATTTTCAATTGCAATTCGAAGTTTGCAGTAATTTGGACATTTTTAAGAATTTATTGAACTTGATAAAGTCTCAATTCCAATTTTCAATTTCAATTCAACTTATAAAATAATTTTGACATTTTTATGAATTTATAGACTTATTTATCCAACCTGAAAAAATTTCTATTTAGATGGTTCGATTTCTGAAATTAAATTTTCAAATCAAGTTTTGATGTTTCTACTTTTCCGAATTCAAAAAAATGTTGAAATTTTTCAAGATATAACTTCATAAATAATCGAACTTTTGTCTGAATTTTCGAAACATGTGAAAATTCTCAATTTGCGTGGTTTTTAGTCCGATTTTTCAAACTTGAAAAATTTTCAATTTCGATGTTTCGATTTCCGAGATCAACTTTTTCAAGTCGAATTTCGATGTTTGTGATTTTTCGGGTTCGAAAAAATGTTGGAATTTTTCGAAGTATAATAACTTTGTGAATAATCCAACTTTTTTCTACAGATTCTTGATAATATATGGAAATTTCAAAGTTTGTGAAATTCGAATCCTATAGTAAATTTGACATTTTTATCAATTCGAGACTCCAAAATTACTTTTTCGGACTTAAAAAATGGAAAATGTGGAGGTTCAAAAATTGTCTCTTAAAATAAGATAATCAACTGTCATAACTCAGCCTTCACTAACAGAGAAAATTCCAACCAATTGCCAAACCGCAATATCCAAAGTTGATCGTTAATTACAAAACAACCGCTTCGAAAGTTCCGTGAGTTACCCGAGTTGGAAATTCAGTTACCGAGAAATTTCCCTCTGGGAATTTAATTTTCCCATCAACAATGTCAATTGTTATAGTCTCTGCATGTACGACAACAATAGAAAATAAATGAAGATTTTGAAATTATTATTTATATTTTAATTTACATTATATTATAAATATCAAATACTACACATACAACTGAAATATACATTTTCCTCAACTTTTCACGTAAGTTCTACGTATAATTAAAAGAAAATGATTAAAAATATCAAATACTACACATATAACTGAAATATGCATTTTCCCTAACTTTTTACGTAAGATCTACGTACAATTAAAAATAAATGATTGAAATATCGAAATGTTTGATTTTCAACGTTCTAAAATTTTCAATAACCAAATTCGTATTCTCTAACTTTTTAATGCTGAACAATTTAATCCTAAAATGTCCAAATTTCCATTTTTTCCTACTAAAATTCCAAAATTCCGAGTTCAATCATTCTAAATTTTATTGATTTATTTATTCATTCATTCGCTCAATTTATATATTTTCCAGTTTTCACATTTGACTCCTAAATATGTCAATTAGGAATTTTTTCCAATTTTAAATTTCTTAATTCAGATCTTCGAATTTCCAAATATTTGACAAAGTTTCGAAATTTATAACATAGCATCATTTTTCTGGACATTACTAAAAAATATTCCGCAAAACGCAATCATTTTCGCTCTCGTTAAAACCGACTTGCACTTTTTTCGTGGTTTTTACGAAAGCTCCGATTTCCGTGTTTACTTTTATTTTCAGAAAAAGTGTATTACAGCTTCGACAACGGAGTACACCGAACTTATGGGGCGTCGATAAATTACAGTTACCGCGATAACGCCGCGTTCGCTTCTATGCGAGGGGTCGTAAATTTTTCTTCGTCCAGCGAAAAACGTTGCTTGTAATTGCGGAGATAGCAGGGTAATTCAGATTAACTCAAGCCATTTTGGAATATCGAGAAAATTGCCACTGAATAAAAAAAAATCAGTGAGTATCCGGCACTCACGTTTGATGTGTAAACATCTTATGCACACTATATCTCAATCTTCTATCATCTTTTAAAATTTTCTAGAACCTTCCAGAACCATTTAGAATATTCTACAACTGTGCAAAATCTTATGAAACTTTCTAGAACCTTTTAGAACATTTCAAAACCTTCTACAACCTTCTGGAACCTTACAGAACCTTCTTGAACTTTCTAGAATCTTTTAGAATCTTCGAGAATATTCTCAAGTATTCATGATCCTCCTAATATCTTCTGGAACCTTCCAAAACCTTTCAGAACCTTCTAGAACTATTCATAACCTTTTATGAACTATTTAGAACCTTCTACAACATTCCAGAACCTTCTTAATCATTCACGAACCTTCTAAATTCGTGAATAATTTCGAATATAATTAGAAACACCATGAAGTTCAGAATTATGACAAGATATTGAAAATCGGTAGAATTTTCTCAAATTATGACAAAATATTGAAAATTACTAAATTTTTTAAAATTAAACAAAGTATTGAAAATTACCAATATTTTTCAGAAATAATATATAACGAAATATTCAAAATCATTCAATTTTCCAATTCACAAAATTTTAAAAACTGACGGAATTTAAAAAATTCTCATCATCTCCAAACAATAAAAAACGCACAAAATTTTCGCAATTCTGAAAACCATCACAATTCTCAATCATTTTTGAATCCCCAAAATATTCAAAATCTTCAAAAAGATGAAAACTCTCAACACTATGAAGTTTTTTTACTTCCAAAATTCAATGAAATCCAATTTTTAAAATGTAGGATTCCGCAAAATTATGAAAAAAGAAATCGATTCCATTTAACAAACTTCAAAATTACCTCACAAAACATAATTTCCACATCTGTACTTAACTCACGAGCTGCAATATTTCGTATTTGTGCACTCGAGCCGGATAATTTATGTGTACGATTGAATTCCGAAGAATGTACTTTTGTGGTAGCGAAATTCAGCAGACCAAATAATTCCATAGATTTCATGAATAATTGTATATTTCTCTTACCTGAACATATTTTTCCGGTCTATAGAAACAAGGAATAAATTATGTACGTAAATTCATCCAAATTCTCTAAACTGTAATTTTCCCACATATCTTTAAACTATGAAAAATTTAGTTAAAAATCAAACTAACTTGACATAAAAAAATCCATCGAAATTCAAATCACGATCAAATTACACATGACATTCTACGGAATACCCAATTTTCTTCCACTTTTTCCATGATTGGAAACGGAAAAACTCGGAAAATGAAATCGATTTTTCCGTCCGTCATGATAAAACATTCGTTACACTTTCCATTTATGATGATCCAATTTTCTCGTCTTTCTGACACGTCCAAATGCGTAAATAAACGCGGAGTCATGAATAAAATGTACTAAAATGAAAAATATCACGACGGAATCTCGGAAAAAGTGTGAATAATAACTGCCTTTGAGGGCATAAAAAACTCTGCGAGGAAAATTATCATCAGCTTTGAATCTCATACTTAAAAAGTCCTTAAAATTCCACATTTTCCAGGAAGTGCAGTAAATAACGAGCTCTCATAAATTTAAATTCTCCTGGAGCATAACTGAATGTCGTGATTTTGGACGATTTTTTTTTGTTTTTAATTTTTTTTTTTTCAATTTTTTTTTCAATCATTTTCAATTTTTTCAATTCCCATTTCAATTTTTTTCAATATTTCTTCCAGTTTTGTATCCTTTTCGAAAAATCAATAAAATTTTTCCAAAAGATCGCGAAATTTGGAATACGGTCAATCCCGAACTTTTTCAACTTTCGAATTCTAAAATTCACTTCAAAACTTCAAAATCTAGTACTTCCAAATTCCTAAATTCAAATTCCACAGTTCCACCCCTCTAATATTTCAAATCATCGAATCATCAAAATTCCATGATTTTTCAGATTCTCCAAACTTCCGAACTTCGATATTCAAGTACTTCAAAAAAGTGCACCAACCCCATTCAACAATAGTATATTGTGCGACTATATAAAAGGGGGGGGGAGGGGGTAAAAAAGCAAATTGCGATTTTCTTGGCTCGTTGCTTGATTACGCTCCTTTGCATTCTCGATCTGTTTTTCTGCATTTTTCTTGCAATATGAGAGATTTTCAGTTTTTTCGATTTTGTCATCTACATTTATATTTGAAATTTGGAAATTTACAAATCTATAAGTTTTAGTTTTACGAGTTCGTAAATTTGAAACTTCCGAAGTTGTTATTTTATAAGATCTGAATTTGTGGAATTTTCTTATTTACGTATAGTTTCATAATTAAGTATACTTCGAAAGATAACGACGAAATTTCGACAAATGAAAAAGTTAACCTTCGAAAATTAGATAATTGTGAAAAACTCACTTTTTGAATCTCGTATTTTGAAAATCCCGTTTTCTGATGACAGGAAGTCGATTTTCCACGTTGCAAAATTTTCAAACCTTCGTAGTTTGTAATTAACGAAGAAAAAAACGAATTATTCTCGCGTAAAGAATCCTCGTTTCTCCGCCATAGCTGCATTGTCCGAGGTAATCGATCTGCGTAACCGAAGCTGTGTTGCATAATAAGATTACGCAAGCCTCGAGCGCTTTCCCCGAAAATTTCCGCGTCCGATTTCCGTTTCGCAATCGCGTTTTCCTTTTTCTCGGTGCTTTTTTTCATCGACTTCGCGCGTTTTTCGAGCGTGAAGTACGCGCGTAATTACGTGTAATTGCGACTCTCGCGAGACCTGTTATTCAGCGAGCACGCACCTGGAAAAGTCAATCTCCGCGACGCGTTTTCCCTCCTTTCCGCTGATAGGAAAATTTTTTTTATCCAACGCCAGCGAGAAATATGTAATTTCGTGGCCCTGCTGAGAGTGGACGAAATAATGGATTACCTGATTGTTGACGTATGGCATGCGAGCAATGAACTCGTTCGCCCACTAGTGGGCGAATAAGCTGTTCACCCACGCTCATCTTAACGACCTATAGCTATTTCCTCACGCACGCTCAGTTTAGCGACCGTTTACGCACGGATAATGGAAACAAGATGGCGGGAGAGCGACTCGACATGTATCGAAACGTCAAACTCCCCAACTCCAACCTCAAAATTACAAAACGTGTATTGCTAAAATGTTTTTGTTATTGTTTACAAAAGTGTCAAATACAGTCATAATCAATCCCGGTGAAAATCAAAGCGACAAAAGGGATAATTACTTTTTAACTCCCTAAAGTACGTAGCAAAGCTCTAAGGGCGATTGTTGCGTCAATCAATCAGGTAACCCATTATTTCCCGCCTCTCAAAAGGGTTATGAAATCACATAATTCTTACGCTTTTTGAATGAAATATTGGGTGCGACTATTGGGACTAAATTTGGAATGTATATCAGGATATATATATATAGGAATTTCAATCAAAATACTATTAAATTTTGCAATTCTTGAGTTTGAATCACAAGTATTATATGATTTCAGAATTTTTTCAACATAAAAACTGGAAATTCAAGATACTTAACTTTTGAGTTTTGTTACATCAAAATTACTGAATGTAAATTCAGAAATTTGAAGACTACAAAATTTGTCAGTATGAAAATCATCTTCAATTTCGAATATTACATTTTTATATTTTGAATTCCTAAATGTAATTAGTTAAATTAAATGTAAAAAATTTTCAAGTATAAAAATTTACAATTTTGAATATGAAATTTTTATTTTCAAGGAAATCCCAATTTGAAAACTTCAAAATTCTGAGTTGTTAAAATTAGTGAAACTAATAAATTCAAAAATGTGGGTTCTAAACTTCATACTCTCGATTTTCTGCTGTATATAAGTAACAAAATTCACAATATTTTCATTCTTCAAGTGTGAAAACTGAAAATTATAAAATCATAATTGAACAATTTTGCATTTCCACAATTCATAAATGAGAATTGAGAAATTTGCCCCACAAAAAATTCTAAAGTTCAAAAATTTGTTATTCAAACTTTCAAGTATGAAATTTTCGAATCGAAAAATTCTAATTTTTTTTCATTATAATTATAATTTTTTTTCCGAATAAGTTTTCGAAATTTCTAAATTCATGAGCTTTCAATTTTTAATTTGTAGTTTTCATGCTAAAAAAAAGGAAAATCGTAAATTTCGAATTTTTTTTCGAAATTCATACATTCCAAACTTTGTGATTTCAAACGCGCCTCTTAATCGAAACGCGCCTTTACGAATTACTCGCCACCCCCACCACCAATCCTGACGCCATCTTGTTTTTCTGGACGGATTCGTTTCTGGACCGTTTCATATCCCCAAAAAAACCAAGAATCTTGAGAAAAAGTCGCGGGGGGCTCGTTACGCGAGTTTTACGTGGCTGTGGAAGACGCGGATCGATGCGCCGCAAGGGGACTAGGGGAGGCAAGGCACAGCGACACGTCGAGATTCGTCGGGTTCATAAACTCGCGCATGTCGACTCGTGCCAGTCAAGTGGACCCGCCAGAGCAACTCCAAAACTGGAGCACCAAGAAAATCGGGCTAGTTGGACAACCCTTCATGAAAATCAAAAGAACGAGAAGAAAAAAGAAGAAAATCAACCCTTTTCTTCCCCGTGTCATTTTTATCCCCTCGATAAAGAAGGGGAGTTTTTTTCTCTACCCTTGACTTTGGTTTTTCATCACCTCGTCGCTGAAAGGGGTTTCCAGGAAAATGTAGAAAAAAGTTTTCCCTAGATTTTCAACAATTTTGAGAATTTTCAAAAATTGAAGTCTTTCGAAAATATCGGAAATTATTGAAATTCTGAAAATTTCAATAATCTCAAAATTTTCTTAAATTTCGGAGATACGTACAAGTTTCAAGAATTCTTGAAATTAACAATATTTTTCTTATTCTTGGAATTACTGGAATTTTACGTATTCTTTACATTTCAAGAAATTTAATTATTTGGCACATTTCAAGATTTTCAATAAGTTAGAGAATTTCGAAAGTTTTTAGTATTTTTTCTACAATAGTTCCAAAATTCTGTAAATTTCAAAGATTCAAAAAATATTTGAATATCTTGAGAATAAAGGCAGTTTCGATAATACTGAAATTTGAAAAATTTCACGAATTCACAAAATTTCGAGAAACCTTCGTTTAGTTGAAACATTTTTATTATATTTCAAGATTTTCGTCTATTTCGATGAATTTGAAAGTATAGAAGACTTTTCAAAATTTTAAATTTTTTGGAATCTTGAAAATTTTCAGAATTTCGAAAATTTTCATAATTTCAGAGATTTGAAAAAGTTTCGAACATTCTGAAAATTCACAATACTTCGATAACTATTGCAATTCTGAAAATTTTACGAATTTCTGAAAATTTGAGAAACTTGATAATTTTAAACATTTTGAACATTTCAAGATTTTCAACAATTCAGCGAATTTTCAAAGTCTGGAGTATTTCGAGAATTCCAAAAGTCTAGAGAATTTTGACAATTTGAAGAATTCCAAAAATTTCGGAAATTTCAGAGATTTGAAAGAGATTAGAAAGTTTTGAAAAGTCTGAGAATGCATGAAATTTTCACAATTGCCCAATAAAACTTTACTTTTCAAACCTGTTGAATTAATTTCAAGTAAAAATCAGCTTAGCCCCCTCCAAACGAAATTTCTGGTGACGTCCTTGTCAAGGACATTTATATACAGGAATTATAGAACGTTTACATATATATAAAATGAAATGAGAATTTTTTCGAACAGGAAAAATCAAAATTGAATTCAATTTTCAGTGCAAGCGAGACGTTACCCAAAAATTGTCTCAAATTGACGATAAATTATCAAACCTGCAACTACCCTCGACACTGATTACAACTGACAATTGTATCAACAAAAAATCACCAAAAAATGTTATTACGAGCTTTCCTACAACTCGTGAAAACTCACAACGACTCAAAAATCGACTCCTAGTGACCTCGAACTCGTTCTATTCGATCGGATATCCTCAGGACCGTAAAAAATGACAGTAATAATACATTACTGTACAAGCGGGGTAGGTCGATTTTTGCAAAACGAAGGGTTGAATTCCGAGCCGAAGGCGAGGAATTTGATCGTTTTGTAATATCGACTTTTGCCCCGCTTGTGCAGAACTGTATTTTATCCGATTCTAATCTCAAAGTCCCTCTTCATATACCACTTTGAGGTTAGAATCGGGTAAAAATTTTTAAATTGTTTCCGAATTTTGATGTAAGGCGTAAAAATTACGTTTCACGCTGCAGAAGAGAAATCGCGAAACGAGCGAGAGCTCGAAATAACGAGCTTATTGATCTATGACGTCACTTTCTGACGCGATTTCCCAGCTGTGCGCACTTTTCGTTTCGATCGCGAATTTTTCGACTCGTCATTACCGCGCTGCGTGAATCATCCGCGTCATTCGAGAATTGCAATTCCTATCGGACTGATAAATCCGTGATAATAGGACGAATTTGATAAGGTTCGCGATGATTCGTTGGTGATCTTTCGTGATTGGTCAAGTCATTTAAAAATCCGAGAATGTCATCCAAAGTTTGGGAAATTTTTTGGATTCTACAAAAATTAATTGGGGGCGATTATACTTTAGACATATTAAGGTGGTACAGTGAACATAACACACATGAATTTTGAATGCGTAACACATTGGAGGCAATTAATCGCAAATTGGTTGCGGTAGTAATTTATTCATCACATAATTTTTAAAAAAAATAACGTGTAGCGTACCAGCTTAAGACTTAAGCTAGCACACACACTATTAAAAACTAGAGGTTTTCAACTCAATTTGAGGGGCGATCATTAGTTTCAATTTGTTACGTACTAAACTGTGGAAGGAATCGATAATTGATATTAAAAAATGAGTTGTGTGCCAACTTAAGACTTAAGCTAGCACACACTCAAGAGAATTCGACATTTCTGTCACTAATCGATACGGTATGATTACTCATTCCTTACGCACCTGACACCAGAAAAATCCATTAACCTCGTGATTTTTACGAAAAAATAACGGTGTTCTGTGCCGGCTTGAAATTCAAGCTAACACACCCCATTAAAAATTAGAAATTTATAACTTAATTTGAGGGGCAATGATTATTTTCAATTTGTTACGTATAAACTGCAAGAAAAATTAAACAGGTCCCGTGGTGTTGGGTCACTCGAGATCGATTTCGGTATGAAGTGTGATTCGCGAGTCGGAGAAAAAGTTCATTTACCGGATAAATTTTTCGAAACATCACGTGTTGTATGCCAGCTCAAGACTTACCCTAGCACACAGCAAGAGAAATTAGAAAATTTTGACTATATTTGATAGTTAACTATGGATTCTCATTCGTTACGTAATAACCTGTGAAAAAAAATTGATAATAATCATTTAAAAATAAGTTGTGTGCTGGCTTAAAACATTTGAACTGGCACGCATTCAAGAAAATTCAATATTTTCGCACTAAATGGGTAGAGGATACTCAATTACGATTTAATACGCACTGAACATAATAGAACATTGTTCTATTCTGGACGCGGGACTCTTGTGACTCTCAGTATTACTTCCGTTTAACCGCGTCTGTGGACTCGCGATTGGAATTTTCATAACGTTCCCGCGTTGATTTATTGAAAATATGAAAGGTCGTAATTTTAAGAATGACGAAAATATTGTAAATTTTCAGAATTTTCGAAACTTTTACGAATCTCTGACATTTACGAAAATTTGGAAATTCTCGAAATATTCAAAATTTCAATAACTTCAAAAATCCTCAAAATACTCCACACTTTGAAAATTCCCAAAATATCAAAAATCTTGAAATGTTAAAAATATTCCGAATTATCAAGTTTCCCGAAACGTTAAGAATTCGTTAAATTTTCGTGATTTCGAGCATTATCAAAATACTGTGAATTTTTAATACTCATTACAACTACGAAATTCTTGAAATTTTTCAAATTTCAAAATATTTCAAACTTCCAAAAACTTGTGAAATTGTCGAAATCCTCCGAAATCTGAAAACTCCCAATACTGTTTAAAATCTTGAAATGTCAAAAATGTTAAAAATCATCAAGTTTCTCGAAAACATTGACACTTGTGAAAATCAGTATTATTTTAAAATTATTTTTAACATATACTTCTTTCAACGGGCTAGATTTTTCAAAATTTCCAGAGTTTCGGGGAGAGCAACTAAAAACTAAACTAAATTGAGAAACTAAAAAAAAAAGAATTGATGAATATAAGTTTTCATCAATCTCATTTTATCAGCCATCGGATTTCGCAAAATCATTATCCAACTGACCAAAAAAATACAATCATTCACGCACACTGGCCAATTCCATCCGCAAATTGAACACCCCGTATTCATTCGTGCAAAACATCATCAAACCCGTTGTTTTTATCTCCCAATTAAATTTAATTCCATCGAACGAGGAAAGTTGGAGCGGCGAAAAACACACACCCGATCCGTTGCGTCTTTTTCGCTCGGCGGCGCGTGAAGCCTTGAGAAAGTCGCGCTAATCATCGACTGTTAACGCGGTGTCATTAGTAAAGCTCGTATTTATAGTCGATGATGCGACTGAATTTCGGAAACAAATTTCACCCCGATTCAAATGTCAAAAATACTCGATTTTGTGTTCGATAAATTTCGCTTTCAATATTCTATATTTTCTCTGATTTACGCTCAAAATTTTCAAAATTTGCGTAAATCCTGAACAATTCCAATTTATTTTGAAAATCTGAGACGAAAATTTCTCAGTTGTTTCTCGAAACTCAAAATCAACGGAGTTATCGATTTTTGAAGTTTCGTCTTCCATTTTTACGAAGAATCTATTATTTTTTGGGGACACGATTTTCACGTAAAATTACGAAAAATTTTTTCGTTGAGACATACGTATTATGAATCACAATATATGATGTGCCTGAAAAATGGGGGAAAATGCAGAAAAAGGGAAAAATATAATATTGTGATACAACCGACCTTTCGATTTTGTCGATCGTCGTGGGGAGCTGGAGGATGGTCTGTTGTCCCGTCATTTCCACCACGCATTGCGTACCCAGTTCCAGTTCTGGAACCCGAAACGAATTTTTTTTCAATTTCGGATATATTGTACTCCATATTTATTGATATTAATTGATATTAACAACTGTATCAGTAATTCATATACGTTTCAATTTTTACCAATTAGAGATGGAATTTTTCATAATTTTGAGTCACCTTAATTGTACTTTAGAATATTTTATAAATTTTTCTTGTCAGAAAAAAATGTTTCAATCTATTGAAAACTTTCAATTGTTATTCTATAAATATTCATTAAATATTCGAATGTCCAAGTAAAAAATTTTCCATGAATATTCCCGAAAGATAATCAAAAAATCAAAATTCAATAATGTTACTAAAATACTTTGTAGGCATTTTTCGGGATATTTTCAAAATACTTGAACAATTATGTAAATGTAATGTAATGTAATATTCGAACAATAAATTGTTTAAAATACTAAAAAATAATTGCATACAAAATTACACGCCAAAATTGAAAAATGTTACCCAAACTTCAAACGAACTTTTCAATCCATAATATTGAAAAAAAAAAAACCAACAAAATAACCGAAACTCGTATTAGTAATCGTTATCAAAAAAAAATGACAAAATCTTACATAAACTGATAAAAAAATTCCCGTCTTCAGACCTCAACAAAAAAAATGCGATAATAAATCGATCTCGAAAATTAGACGCAAACATGACTCGTAAATCCATATCTATTTGTCACAGTAAAATCAAATCAAAATACTTTTTATCGGTAACTTGTAAAAAAAACTTTCGATCGCACAAAAGAAGAATTAATTTGTAAATAAGAAGTTGTTCCACAATTTTGAATTAACAACTTTGAAACAACGATAAAGATTGAAAAGTTCGCAATTGCTTAATGCACCGCATGTTCTTACATCAATTACGACGTTCGTGAAAATGATGTACACGCGAACGTGGAAGAACAAAAAAATTGCTGATTTGCGTTTTCCAGCCAAATGGGATCTTGACATTTGAATCGTCATGCTCATGCCGCGACTCAATATTTTTCTAAAAGCTTTCTATTCATAGTACGGAGTTTACCGGCTATTATTGCTACAAAAATATGGATTTTTTAAACAAATTAGTAATAGATTATAATGGAATATCTTGCGGGAGAAAAATTATGTGATAATTGAAATATTTATATGATGATTCATGAAAAAAGACCAGTTAGAAAAATTTTTACGAAAAAAACGTCAGTTTGATACATAATTACGAATTTTCATCTTGGCGGATTCCAAAAATTGAAATTGTTGGAGAATTCGAAACAATTTTTGTAAAAGGTTTTTCAAAATAAAAATCAGAAGTTCAAACTGTCTGGAATTGTTTGATAATTTTTGGAAATTTTCACAAACTTCGAAATTCAAAAACTTAAAAAATTCAAAATAAAAACTTCAACTTGCATGAGAATTCGAAACTAGAAATCTAAAACTTTAAATTTTCAAGACTTTAAAAGTGAAAAAATTCGAAAACTTTGACTTCAAAACTTCAGAATGCTTAAAAACGTCAAAATTCATCCAAATTCGTCCAAGCTTCGAAATCTTGCGATTTCTGACATTTCGGCATGTTCACACATCAAATTCCAAAACTTCTGAAAATTCAAAAACTTACGAATTTTCAAACTTCGTAATTCTTCACAATTTAGAACTTGAAATTTTCAGTATGCTTGGGAATTTGAAAATTCATCAAAATTCGTCCGAACTACGAAACCTCACGATTTTTAAAATTCGGAACGTTTACGCATAAAAACTTCCGAAAATTCAAAAACTCAACAACTTCTAAAGTTTGAAATTTTTCAAAACTTTCCAACTTTAAAACTTCTAAATGCTTGAAAACTTTAAAATTCATCCGAATTCGTCTTAACTTCACAATCTCGAGATTTCTGAAATTTCAGAAATAAAAAAATTTTACGCATGAAAAATTTGAAATTCTCCGAAATTCTTCGAAACTTAAAAACGCCAGAACTTTCAAAATTTACGAAACATGAAAAAATTCAGAACTTCGTCATTTTTCAAAATTTCAAAATACCCCAAATGTCCAAGGCTTCAGAAGTTTTAAAATTCCAAAACTTCGCAACCTAAAAATTTCATAATACTTGAAAACTTCAAAATTCATCCAAATTCTTCTAAAATTCAAAATCACAAGATTTCTAAAATTTGCGGGAATGCCTAATCTAATGGGAATGTGCAATCAAAACCAAAAAACTTTCGAAAATCCCAAAACATAACAACTATCAAAATTCAAAATTTAAATTTCCAAAATTAGAACTCACTAATTCTTTTCAACTCGAAAAATTCAAAGATTAAATCACAATCTCAAAATTACGAAACTTTTACATAAAATTATCTAAAATCCTTAAATTTGTATCAAATCCGTCGATCCAAAATTAAATTTAAATACCTATTCACCCAACAATAATAAAATTACAAAACAAAAACAAAAACAAAAATAATCAATTTAAAAATAAAAAGACTCGACTACGATCAAACATAATTAAATATTGAGCACACTAAATGTCCAATCTAATGGGAATGTGTAATCAAAACCTAAAAACTTCCGAAAATCCCAAAACATAACGACTATCAAAATTCAAAAATTTTCGAAACTTTTAAAATCTACGTAATTCTTAATACAACATTCCAAAACTTTCAAATTTTAAGAAATCATAACTACATAATTCTTTTAAACTTAAAAAATTCGAAGATTATATCACAATCTCAAAATTACGAGAAACTTTCACATAAAATGATCTAAAATTCTCAAATTTTTATCTCACGAATGTCGATCCAAAATGAAATTAAAATCCCTCTTCACCCAACAATAATAAAATTAAAAAAATAATAATAATAATCAATGTAAAAATAAAAAGACTCGACTACGATCAAACATAATTAAATATTGAGCACACTAAAGACGTAAGGTCGAGATTTTTCCTGATTAACCGGAATACCGAAGTACCCAACTTCTATCTTCCCTTCGATTGTTTCGACGTGGAAAGTTCACACGTAATGAGAGCTGTCTATAGATCGCGAAAACGGGAGCGTTGCCTTTGTTTCCAGTTATAGACTGGCAATGCTCCACTTGCATAGACTCTTGCCCTTTTTTTTCACGCCCGAGAACGGAAAATTCGTATCTTATCCGGGGGGTCGCAAAAGTCGTCGAGGGCAAAAGTGGCTCGCGAGATTATCGATTCGGACCGGACTGGAAAACGCGCTTATTGAAATATTCGGTTATTGAAATGTCGGCCGCAGCATAGGATTACGAGAAAATCGCTCGAATGAATCATACACAAGTCTCGGATTAGATAAGACGGGGCTTTTCCTATCTAGGGTAGATTCGAGTCGATATTTCACGATGTCTCGTGCAGTTTTTTGGATTTTTGAAAAATTTTTTTTTTTTTGGGGGGGGGTGGTATTTAGGCTTGTTTAATATTAAAAATAAATTATCGTTACGAAAAAATTGCGAGTTATGCATAATTTGAAAAAGTATATGTATAAGTATATGATTTTCTGAAGGATTAACAATTTATAATAATGCAGATATCTATAAAAAAAAATTGAATTTCTACCAATTTCATTGTATTCTAAGTATTTAGTTTTATGAGTTTTCAATCGACTCGAATTTTGAAATTTTGCACAGCAGAATTATTTACCAGAAAATTGTCCTGTTCATAAATATGATTGAAAATTGTAAGTTATTGAATCCAAAATTATGGATTCAAATTCCAAAATTTTGCACAGTTTGCATTATTTACCAGAAAATTGTCCTGTTCATAAATAATTGAGTTTTTCAAGTTTTTAAATTCAAAATTCTGGATTCAAATTTCAAAATTTTTTATTATTTACCAGAAAAATGTCTCGTTCATGAATATAATTGGAATTATAAAGTTTTTGGATTGAAATTTATCAATTTAAATTACGAGAATTGCGCATTTGGAAATTTGAACTCAAAAATTCTTCATTCTTAAAATATTGACATTTGAGAATAAATTTTATTTTTGTTTTGAAATTTTAATTTTCACTACAAAAATTTTCCAAGTTCAAGACACTTAATCCTGAAAAGATAGCAAATATGAATTTAAATAGAAAAATGAGAAATTCAAAAATTCCAAAACAAAAAAAATATACTGGAAATTCTGAACAAACTGTTTTGAAAAATTGCATACATTTAGGAAATTTTCGAATTAAAGATGACATTACAAACAAGTTTTCAAGCATTTCAATTTTGTTGATTTTGCAACATCAAAAATTCAACTTGGAAAAAAATTCTAAAAATAGACATTACAAAGGTACAATTTTCCACAATTTCTATTTTTTTATAAAATCTCAATGTCTCATCTCAATGTCTCAGTCATCACCCAAATTTTGGACTTCAAATTTCAAAATATATAACTTTCAATTTTTAAACTATCAAATTTCACCTAAAAATGAAATAAATTCAGTAACAAAAAAATTAATTCCCCAAATTCTGAATAACAAAAAAAAAAAAAAAAAAAAAAAAAAAAAAAAAAAAAAAAAAAAAAAAAAAAAAAAAAAAAAAAAAAAAAAAAAAAAAAAAAAAAAAAATCAGCAACTTCGTAATTGGTCTGAAAATACGGCGATGTATATAATTTGTAGGTAAAAATTTTTCCCTGCACGAATTTCAAAAATCGACGACATAAGAATTACGAACGTACTCAAATCTTTAATGACAACGAAACCCGTCAAAAAACCCCTCAACACCGCCAAAACCCCGCAAAATCGTCAAACTGCATGCAAAACATGAACGGGTTCGAAGGTCGCGTTCCTCGGGGTCGCGAAGCCCCGACGAAACGTCGTCGCTCGTTTCGCAACGTTCTCCCCAGTTCTCCCCCGCGCGAAGAGACACGAAGAGAGAAACGCTCGGGATTCTCGGGAAGAACGCATCTCGCGCGGAACAAGGACAGCCATAGGGTAAGAGAAAAAAAACACGGTCACCTCGCCGACTGAACGGCCGAACTCGGACGGCGACCTTTATTTTCTCCGTCGCCATGATTTCGTAGAACGCACTTTTCCCCGCACTTGTCACTTATCACGAACCGTGCCGAGGCACGGGCATGCCTCAAAAATCGCCGCAAATTCGCGTCACGCGATTGACACACTTCGCCATATTGCCACTCTCGGCTCGGATCACGATCTGACTCAATCTGACTGGATCTAACTCTCTCCCCGTGGGCTCCGGACTGCTCCGGACTGCTCCGGACCCGATTATTCCCTGTTTTCACTCTCTCGCAGGCACGCACGCGCTCGTTTTCCTTGTCGCACGCCGTTTTTGCGCACGCTCTCGTTATTCTATATTGTTGTCTTCGCGTCTTTGTCGCTCCTTTCTTCCTCGCGTATTTCTGCGAATTTCGCGATTATTTTCGCGAGCCGGGTAGAGACATCTGGCGGCCATTTTGGAATTGTTTCGGCTGCGGTCAAGAATCAAGATAGGTCGTTCTTGGTCGCGTACTCGCCGACTCACAGTGTGAGTTTATGAATTCGCGAATTCAGCGGCCATTGTGAATACTTTTTATGTTTACTTTTTTTTTGTTCGTGTTGTTTGTTTTTGTTGTGGGGAATTGGGGAATAATTATGTGATATTTTGACAAATTTGAATGTACACTCATAAGGGTAGAAATCAGTAGGAATTATGAAATTGATAAATAATGTGCACGAAGAGTTGGAAGTTCCGGAGAAAGGAGAGAGTTTTTTGGTTTCCGGCGATTACGATTACTGGCATTACAAATGTGATAATTTCGCCGATTTGGTAATTATTGGTCCTTTATTTTATCGGAAAATGTTTAGGATTTTCTTGTTAATTTATGCGTGAAATAGTGCATTTCATTTTTATACGCTAGAAGCCCAGTCGTAATGAACTCCACTGTTTCAGTGGAATTTTGGCGGAGACGTGGAGTAACAGTGGAGTTACCCTTTTTCTACTCAATTCGCGATTTTCCGCGCAAGTTCAATTTCAGAAATGTTATCTGGTACAAAATACAAAACTGTAGCTTATATAAAGCAAAAAATGAATGAATAACAAATAAAAATAATAAATAATGTAATCATGTTATATTCACAATCTACGAATAAATAACCCTTGTTTATAAATGTATCACACACGGTAACATCTACATATTCTGATTTGATACGAATATAAATGAAGATTCATTCATATTTGTCAAATTTTACTAGATTTCTCGTACTCCAGCAAAACTCCATTGCTTCGGTGAAGTTTTGGTGGAGTTTCGGTGGAGTCCGTTACGACTGGGAGGCTAAAACATGTAACTTTTCTCGCTGTAAACTGGACTACAAAATATGGATTTTAATGAGGCGTTGTATAAACTGATGGAAAACATAAAAAAAAATGTTATATCATAGGGTTGGGGCTGCGGTTACCGAACTCTCCAAACCATTTGTTCCTGGGTTCAACAGAACAAATGTCCAGAAATAACAGTGCCCAGTATTAGAGAAATCCAAGAAATTCTCGTCGCTTTGAAGGACAAGGAGCCAAAATTTGTTGGATCTAGAGAGTGGATTGGAAGTTTTGAAGTGAATCAACATTTCGAATACTTTTTTTTGAAAATAAATTGTCCAAATTTGTAATAGAAAACTGAAAAATCAGACATTATTGAGTAACTTCAAAATTGAGCACAATTTGGAAACTTGAAAATCGAGTAAAATACTGAAACTAAAAAAGTAAGAAGTTTAAAACTTTCAAAATTGTACATACAGAAAATGAAATTACAAAACATTCTGAAAAATGTAGAAACTCAAAAAATAATGACAAGTCATAGAACTTCAAAATCAATTAATTATAAAAATGTATAAAATTGGACTCCAAAATTTAAAAAAAATGGGAACTCTCAAATTATTAAAAATATTAGAACTGCAAAATGAAGAAAAATTTCTCAACTTTGAAATGAAGAGAAATGTTCGAACTTTAAAATAAAATTAAATCAATTTCAACAGTTGGAAAAATTTGAAAATTTCAAATAAAAATTTAGAAAACATCTAAATGAAGGAAAATTCTTAAACTAGAAATATGATAAATTCTCAAACTTGAGAATTAAAAAATTTATACAATCCAAAAATCAATAAAAAAAATGTTAACTACCAAATCAAAAACATTTTTAAACTCAACAATCAAAAAAATTTTTTTATATTCGAAGTTACGAAAAATTTAGAAACTCTGAAATTAAGCATGATTTTATGATTTCAAATTAAGCATGACATTTATACAACTCAAAAATCAATAGAAAAAATTGAAACTACCAAATCAAATACAATTTCTAAACTCAACAATCGAAAAAAAATTTTTATATTAAAAGCTATGAAAAATTTAAAAACTCCGAAATTGAGCATGATTTTGAAACTTAAAAACCCGTGAAATTTTCGAAAAAAAAAAAACGACTTCGTAGTATACTTGCAATAAGTCAAAAATTTTTTCCAATATCAAAATTGCTGGTATATTTGCAGGTTTGTCTTGTGCTGGACGCGAGGTACGAAATACTGAGCAAAATCGTGCACATTCCGAATGGCAAAGAATTATGCAACTTTTCCGAGGCTTTTAAAAAGCACTTCGAAGAGTCGTACTGTCCCGTGATGATGGGCGGCGACGAAGACTGCTCCAGCAAAGGAATTATGGGCATCCACTTTGGCAAAGAAGCGACTTATTTGCTGGTCGTCGATCCACATTTCGTTGGCGAGTGCAAAAGTAAGCGCTATTTACAACAGCGCTCTTTCGTCAAATGGCAAAATATGACCGATTTCGTGGACAGCTCTTTCTATAATATTTGCTTCCCTCAAATAAAATGTTAAAGGGAATTCTTATTTATTTTTTCATAATTTGAACACAGTGGATTGACTAAATTTTGTTAATTTTAATAAATGACGAATTCTCGAATTTTAATACTATGTGTATATTGTAAATTCGATCTGAAATTAAAAACTGTATTTTTGAATTTTTAGATTCAAATTATTTTTTTCTCACTCTAACTTGTTTTATTTTTTGAGTAGTTACATTTGTATGTTTGATTACTTTTTTGAACTTGGATTTTTGTATTTTGAAAAATTTTGACTATTCATTTATTGCTTTTTGTGAAATTTTCATGTAATGCAAAGTTTTGAATTTATAAATGAAATAATAAGAGCTGTAAAGATTTTGTTTTTCAAATGTCTCGAATTTTCAGAATTCTAGTTATGGAGTTCTGAAAGTTTTTTCTTCTGAATTTTGAATCCATGTTTTCTGAGTCTGAAAACTTATTCATTTATTACTTAATTCATGTTTGTTGAATTCTATTGTAAAATACGTAGAATCACATTATTAATGACAATTTTCAGTCCGTATTCAACAGAAGGCAAACTCCTCGAAGAATCCAGTGTGAGAAGTGCTCAGTTGTTTGAAGATCTGCCTCAAAAACCAAACCAACTCCCATCGCATTTCTGCGGTCCGATGTTGTATAAACTGGAGTTTTCAAAGTGTTCTGCAATATATTTGTACTGTTTTAGAAACGAAGAAAATTTTATACTTTCCACATTTTTTTATTCCGAAGTACAATGAACAATTTTTTCGCAATTTTAGAGAATCTACAAATTTTTGAAAACCAACTATTTTCTGGCAAATTTTTAATGACTTTAATTATTATAACTGTTATTTTTTAATTATTTAGAAATCTGAAAATTTCTTTAACTTTTGAGAATGCAGAACTTCGACAAATTTGAGAATTTACATATTTTTATACTCGTAATTCTTTTGGACGAATAATTTGTGCTTATGTTTATTACTGCTTACGAGTATATACTAAGTATGGAATAATTTTTATTACTATTGTAATTGATCATTTTAATTAGTAATTATGGACTCGTTTTTACCTGAAGCTTCAGTTTGTGAACTTCAGTTGGTACAACTCGGAGAATGGGCAATTCTTCTATCAAAATTTTTGGTTTAGGTTTCAAAAGACAATTTTTCTCCAAGCTCCAACTGGCTCCTTCTAAATATAGTCCTCGGACATAACATCCCTAGAAGAACATTTTTTCATCAAATTATATCATTCAAAACAATATTATCAAATTCGTAACATTTTC
>JAPYZK010002116.1:0-15073 GCA_030522785.1 Platygaster equestris | reverse complement strand
GCAATTTTTAAACATTGATTTCAAAAAAGAATGGGGAAGAGTGCCTCGTGCCTTTATAAGAAATCCCTAGAATCTTTGAAGGTTTTTCATTTCACGAGAAGAAAGCCTCTAGAAAAAAGCCTGGAATCAAAAAACACTGTATCCCCTGCAGATGTTTACGGAAGTTAGTATCAATAAAGGAAACGAAGCCAGCGACGGTGCAAAGGGCGAAGAATCGAGGCATCGACTTGCTGAGGTTCGACGACGTGGAACGTCTCGGGGCCCAAAAAAACCAGCCGGAAATGCCGCCGCGGTCCATAGATCTTTGCACTGTATGCTACACCTCGGGGACGACGGGCAACCCCAAAGGGGTGATGCTGACCCACCAAAACATCGTGGCCGCGATTTCCGCGGTGCTCCTGCAGCTGGGCGAGGACAAACCCACCTCCCACGACACGATGATCAGTTTTCTGCCCTTGGCCCACATGCTGGAACGGTGCTGCGAAAACGGCATGTACATGGTGGGCGGCTCCGTCGGCTTCTACAGCGGCAACATCAAGAACTTGTCCGAGGACATGAAGGTCCTCAGGCCCACCGTCATGCCCGCGGTTCCCAGATTACTCAATCGGCTTTACGACAAAGTCAGTATTTTTCTACTTTTTTAAGAGTATTTTTATTGATCACTTTTTACCCAACCCTGTCGAATAACAATTCTTATTCCCTGGCAGCATCGGAAAAACCGTAGGAAACCAATGATTTGTTTTTTACGGTTTTCCTTGGTTTTCTTTTTTTTATATTATTTATAGCTCATTATATTATTTTGTTAAATGCGGAAAAATTGAAAATCATAAATATAACTGACAATTATTATCAATTTTCCAATCAAATGAAAAAGTAGTATTTTTTCGTTTTCAATTTGAAAAACTGGAAAATTATAGAAAAACAAAATCGAATCATTTTTTTTTCAAGTAAAAAATTGATGAAAGATATTACAAAAATCGAAAATTATGGAAAATTTGAGCGTTTCGAAATATTTGTAATTTTTGTATGATTTTGAAATTCTAAGGATTCTGAAAGTATAAAAAATTGTGAAAATTTCGAAAATGTTGTACAACTTCGAAAAACTTACAGTTTTTTTTTTTTTTTTTCAAAATATGGAAAATTTTGGAATGTCGAAAAATTCGTTAATTGAGGAAAATTCGAAGGTGTTGAATAAGTAGAGAATAGTTTTAATTCATTTAAAATAAATAAAATGAATAAGAAATACATAAATAAAATAAATTTTTAAAAATTGTTAATCATTATTTTATGAATAGTAGAATAATTATTAGAATGAATTAAAATAGAAAAATAATTATTCGAATAAACAAGCAATTATTATTACTATCAATACTAATTTTTGGTGTGTGATATAATTTTTTTTTTTTTTTTTGGAAGTTGTGGGATTTGAATTTTGGAATTTATGGAGAAGTTTTTGGGAATTCGAAATTTGGAGACGAAATCAGATGAGTTGCTTAAGGATTTCGGTGTTTGAAAATTGGGTAAATCGAATGTAAAAGCCTAAGGTTTGGGAATTCAAATAAAAATTCGAAAATCTAAAAATCCGATCTTGTAAATTTCGAAAGTTGTATTAAGAATTCCGAGTTTTTAAATTGGCATTTCTGTTCTTGACATTTTTTTATCATTTCGGTTGTTCAGGAGTGTATATGAGTTTCGGAAGACTTTGGAAACAATTTTGTTTTGTTTTTTGTTTTTTTTTTTTTTTCATTGTACAAGTCAGAAAATTAATTTACAAAGATTTCCAATAATTCTTGTGATATCAAAAATATGACGTGGAATAAATTTAAACACTCCAAAATATATGAATATCCAAAATTCGAAATTTTCGAATTGTTGCTCAGATTACGTAACTGGAAAATTTTTCAACCTGCGTTCAAAAAATCATGAATTCAAGTACTGATGATATCAAACCTAAAAAAGTCTTGATTTGAGATTCAAAAACTCTCGTAGTTTCACCAGCAAAAAATGCAAAAATTTCGAAAATTTTCACAATCCAAACTTGACGAAATCCAAACTGCAAATCTGAAAAGCACGCTTCATTTTTCCTTGTTATTTTCGTAAATGTCAATTCATTTTCGACAATTTTCTATAAAACTTGTAAACTTGTAAACACTCGGAAGAATTCTTGAGCTGGTAAAGACATTGGCGCTTTGATGTGAATCACGTGGCATTGACGCGTTTTCGCAAGATTTGCGGGCGTGCCAGAGGCGAGTTCACGCGTGAATGAAATATGGGAGCGCGGAACTGCCAACAGGTCGCCGCTGCGCGGTCTCGCGTTCTGGAAATGTCGGGGTCTCTTGATGGGACGCAAACTTCGGGTGCCGTACGAGTTACACACGTGCCTATTAATTTCGCGTTCGCATTATTCCGCTATTTTCAGCGATCCGCTCCGACCTGAAGAGCTACTGTCTTCTCGAGAACAAATCCATCAAAAATTTAATTATTCCTTTTTCCCTCGAGCCTCAAAAAATTCACGAAAAACTTGGAAGATTTTGCAAATTCCTTATAGGTCGCTATTAAAAACTTGATAAGTTTTCTTGAACTTCAGAACCTTTCGAGAAACTTGTAAGACTTGTATAAGTGCTTTATGAGAAATGACGAAATTTTAGAAGGTTAAGAATCAATTAACTTCCCTCTGCACAACTTGTTCCGTTCAGGTACAAACAGAAGTTCAGAATTCTTGCCTGAAACGATTACTGTTCAACATGGCGATCAGGTCAAAAGAAGGCGAACTGAGGAAAAGTATCATAAGGAAAAACAGCATTTGGGACAAACTGGTTTTCAGAAAAATTCAGGAAAACGTAGGAGGGAACGTGAGGCTCATGATGGTCGGCTCGGCACCTTTGGCGGGCAACGTTCTCACCTTCGCCAGGTGTGCCCTTGGGTGCCTCATCGTGGAAGGATACGGTCAGACAGAATGTTCAGCGCCGATAACTTTATGCGTTCAGGTGAGTTTACCATTCCGTATCAGGTTTGACAGCTCTAATCCCTATGTTTCCAGAATTTTTCGAAAATATCGACTTGTTGGCAGAGATGCTTAGGATTTTTTTTTTAATTCTGAGGACTTTTCGAATTCTCGGCCAAAATTTGCTGAAGTCTTAATATGTTTAACATTTTTTGTAATTTGATGCCATTTTTTTAATTTTTTCAATTTTTTTCAAAATTGATAAAATAAAATTTGCCAAATTTACAAATTCCAACGTTATCGGAATTTTCGAAGTTCTCAAAATTTTTAGATTTTTCAAAACTTCTTCATCTCCAAATTTTACAAATTCTTTAACATTATCGCATTTTCGTAATTTTTTCCATTTTTTGAAATTTCCAGAATATTCTTGAAATTTCCAAGATTCTGAGGATTTTCGAAATTTGTACAATCATTGAAATTTTTGACATTCTCAGGATCTCCGAAAATCTAAAAATTTCCTAACTTGTCTGAAGTCTGAGAATTTTTAAAATTTTTTAAAAGAATTTCGGTAAATTTCCGAAATTTTGAAGTTATGCAAATTTTCGCAATTCTTCAATTTTTCTATTTTTGAAGTAACCGAATTTACGATAAAATATCAAAAATCATAATTTCGAATGATAATTATCGGACTTTTCAAAATTACTGAAATTTTCAGAACGTCCAAATTTTGACACTGTCACAAATTTTTCAGCATTTTCGGAATTTCCTTAATTATTTAGAATTTTTTAAATCCTCAAAACTTGCATGATTTCTTAAATTTCCAAAATGCTACGAATCTTAGAAATTTCCATTGAAATTCTAAAAAATTTCACCATTTGTAAAATCTGCATAAATGTCAAAGTCTTCAAAATTTCCAGAATTTTTCGAAAATATCAACTGATTTGCAGAGATGCTTAGATTTTTTTTAGGAACTTGCGAATTTTCGAATATTATAATTCTGATTTTTATAAATTTTGAGAATCTCTAGATATCGTAATTATATTTCTAAATTCGAAATCTGTGATTCCCAAACTCTAGTAATTTTAAACTCCGAAATCATCCAAATTTTAGGTGTTCCAATTCACGAATTGTCCGAATTTTGAGATGAAAGTTGTCTTTACTTCAAAATTTACGTCCAAAGGTCTAATAATGTTGTAAAATTCAGATTTTCTACTAAAATTCAGATTTTACACGATCGATGACATTCGAAAAAATTTCAAATTTAAGTTCAACCGAAAAAACACACCTCCCGAAATCCAGGAAAAACCCTGAATTTAAATTTCTTTTCAAACTCAACCGAAAAAAGACACCCCAAGTTTTCCGAAAGTCATCAAAATCCCCGAAACCCCTCAGAAATAGTAGGTTTAACCCAACGAATAAGTAAAATTAGCAATTCATCAATCATTGCGTCCAAATAGTATCTTTAGTTCGCGATGCTATCATCAACATTCAGACGTTCATCCACTGGACACACGATTTATAACGTAACTCGAGTATAACAAATCACTGGTTCACCCAAAATTTCAAATATCCCCGAGTGTGATTCCAGAGAAAAATGCTCCTAACGAAACGCATTCACGGTACATTAATCCCTTCTATCGCGCCACTTTATATCGAGTTATAATTCGGTACAAACGAATCTCGGCAGTCTTTTTACGTTGGAAAATGGCCAAGATTATCCGTTGTCGTGGCAATATTCTATTTGCTTCAGTCTAGATTCCCGAGGAGTTAAAAATCAATAATATCTTCTTCGATCGAGTTTTTCCTCAGTTTCGGTGCTAATATTTCATCAGGCCCAATTACATTCGGCACGGCCGATGATTGAATCATTTTCGACCGTTCTCGTGAATTATTAATGACGAATTTATTCTGTACCACGCGAATTTTGGATGTTTTTGATCGTTTTCAATGTCGTTCATTATTTATTCATCCCGGGACATGTGCCAAATTATGTCATTGGCAGAAGTGTCCAAACGGGATGAGAAATGATTGATGACTAATTGACCTTCCAATTAGTTTTTAACAAGACTTCAGTGGAAATTGATGACACACAAAATGTGTCATTTTTCGAAGCCTTCTCAAGATTTTTTTCAATGGGAAAATTTTCAATCGCAAATCATCCGAAATATTCAAAAACTTTAGAATTCATAAAATCGTAAAAACCTCAAAATTGAGCAAAATTCAAAACCTCAGAAAATCCAACATCGATCGCTCCAAAAATCAAATATCATAAAAAACATCGTAAATCCTTCGGAAATTTCACTACTTTGAAGACAATTTTCAACGGCTTGTTACGAAAGCGTTGAGTTTTGACATAAATGTATGTACGGAAGCAATTTCCGCGGTTCCGCGCTCTGAAATTGGGCGCGTCGAAAATGCGTCTTTGGCAATTAACGTCGTTTCCAGTAGTTGATTCTGATGTTTTTATTAGGGCGATCACGTTCCCGAGCACGTGGGCCCGCCGGTGGCGTGTTGCTGCGTGAAGCTCGTTGACGTGCCGGAAATGGAGTACTGGGCTGTCAACAATCAGGGTGAAGTTTGCGTGAAAGGCACGAACGTGTTCGTGGGCTATTTCAAGGACCCGGAAAAAACGGTCCAGGTCATCGACGAACAGGGCTGGCATCACACCGGCGATGTCGGGATGTGGTTACCGGTAATTTTTTCTTAATCGCGGTGTAATTGTTAAACGCACGGCTTCATTTCCTATATCCTTTCAAATGGTCTAGTTAGAAAATTAAGTGTTCGAACGGTTCAAACTTGAAGTTTCCGAGTTCAGAAGACCGTTATTTTAAAACAATGCGCATGTGCAGTCACTATTTAAAAAACCCGGGAAATTCGAATAGTGCGCGCAGACTAGAGCGCAGCAAAAATTATGAATATTTAAATAACGAAAAAGGTATATTCATGAAGTTCTTCATGGGTATATTTCATCAATAAAAAGCTATTTGAATCACAGAATGGCTGTCTGAAGATAATCGACAGAAGACTTTCGCGGTTCAAACTATCCCAAGGCGAATACATCGTTCCCGAGAAAATAGAGAATATTTACATTAGGAGCCGATACGTTTTACAAGTTTTTGTGTACGGAGAATCTCTAAAATCCTGCGTGGTTGCGGTTATCGTTCCGGACGTGGATGTTGTCAAATGCTGGGCGTTGGAAAACAACATACCAGGCACTTTGAGCGTACTTTGCGCCAATTCGGAAGTCAAAAAACTCATCCTGGAGGATATGCTGACGCACGGAAAAGAGGCCGGACTCAAATCTTTCGAACAGGTACGAAATTCGTCGTTGAAGAGTAAAAATGTCAAAACGACCGTTTTTCTTCAATGGTATTGTGACTTCATGGTATTGTGATGTCAAAACGACCGTTATTTTTAGAAGAAATATGTTGACTTCGTAAAAAAAAAGATTTATAATTATGTAATGATGATGAGGCAAATTAGTATAAGAATTTGTCAATAAAATTCGTGTTAGTTTTTATGTTTACAGTTTTTTCCATTGTGATGTGACTGTGGCGTCACATTAAAAAATTAAAAATATTATTAGTATTAAAAAAAATACTGATGTTCATTATAACGTTCAATAACACAATGATTACAAACCATCAATAAAAAAATCCAAGTAAACCACGAAATACGTTTAATTAACGAAAAAAAGTTCATGACCTTCATCAATGAAGTCTCGCTGATTACAAAAAAGTAACAAAACATTTGTATGCAGGTAAAGGACATTTACCTGCACCCGGATCCGTTTTCGGTACAAAACGGGCTTTTAACGCCGACTTTAAAGATGAAACGTCCGCAGTTGAAAGCATACTTCAAGCCTCAACTGGAGGACCTTTATCTGCAGCTCAACTGACGAAACAGCTGAACCTCGACTATTTGCAGCAAAAAGCAAGCTACAGATTGTATAAAGTGTCCCTAGAGTCAATTATATCTTTTTTTTAAATTGCAATTAAAGAATTTGGAACTTTGATCTCCATCATTATATGAAAAACCTTCCTCGGTAGATTCGGATGGATAATTGGTTGAAAAATTTCATAAATTCTGAGCACATAACTAACAATAATACGGCATCACAAGCAATAAATAAGCAAGATAAATTTTGTTTTAACATAAAATTTTGATAAGTAGTTCGTTTTTCAGAGCATTTTCTAGCTCTTTGATTTGAAACTATAGTAAATGACTAAACAGGCCACGGTTATTAGAACTAATGCGACGAGGGTTAGAATAATTCTTTGCTGAATCGCTCTGAAGATCATTTCCGATAAAACTCGCGATCCTCGTCCTATTTCCGCGTCGGTTTCTCGTAACTGAAATGGAAATTACAACTCTGTATAACGACATATAAAGAGATCATAAAATTTTCAACATATAAAGTATTTCAGACCGATGACATGATTTTAAATAATAAAATATGAAAGACTTCTAAACTTTAAATTTATAGTTACATAATATAGATTTTAAAATTCAGGATTACAAATTTCAGCAAATGAAAAAACAAACGAATCTTACTCTTCCTCTACTCCTCTGTATTGTTTCTCTGTGCTCGCTGAGATCTTTTAGCACTTGAACTCCAATGTCTTCGGTCTCCAGAACCATGCGATAGCCATTTTGCAAGGTCCTGCCAGTGCGGTCGATTTGTTCCGACGTGTCTAGCAACCGTTTTCTCTGATCCTCCGTAACAAAATCCCAAGATTCTTCGCTGTTCATATCTATCACGTCATCTTTTGGCTTTTTGGCTGACTGGAATTCTTGTGACAATCTTTTGAGTTCAGCCCGGTGGCTCTCGACTCGTCCTCGCAGCCGATCTCGGGCTGTTCCTGAAGTTCCACGAACTTCCAGTTCCATCTGCTCCAGCTGAAAACAAAGTAAATATAACATTTTATTATCAATGTTCCATGTCTGAATATTTTTAAATGTTCAAGAAATTATATACCAAGACAATGAATTTCTATTATTTCCAAATTACTCCAGTAACTTACATCAATTTGCTAATATTTCAAATGATTTCAAAAAATGTGATTTTTTCGAAAAAATCGCGTCAGTTTCTACAATTCGACAATATTTCTCAACTTCCTGGACTTTGAACTAGATTTGATTCTAAATGATTTCGAAATGCTTGATATTTCTTAAAATTTCGGAAATCACAGTAAATTTTTAATTATTGTAGAAATGAATGATTATTTCATATTATTCAACAAGAATCGATTGTTAGACGGGTTTCTTTGATAAATAATTCTTTACGACGCAAACAACAAAACTACTACCAAGATTTTCCCAAACCTGAGTAACAATGACAAAAACAATTATTCCTCGAAAAAAAACAAATAAACTCACAAGTTCTTGAGCTTCCTCGAGTTGTCGATCGACATCGTGAACGAGAGCCTTTTTTTCGTCTGCAAAAAAGTGACATTATCGATTGTTTCATGAGCAAAAGTCACGTCAAACACCAAGTTCTTATTTCCATAATGAGCGAGAATGTTTATACACATTTATAAATATTTGCTTAACATATAACTTATCTTACTTCCTGAGGAAACGGCGATTCGGCTGATTTTTGACGTAATATCAGCTGTTAAAATAGCGTATTGTTGTTCGTAGTTGTCAATGAGCGACGACATTTTCTATCCACGATTATTATGACAGCTGCGGACAGCTGACAGATAATAATAATTATAACATGCATAGCACTATATATATAATATATATATTTTTATATAAGCGAGACGTATCACAAGTTCACAAGCTCACAAGAAAACGTGCAGCAACTGTACTAAACAAAATGGTGGACAATGCAAAAACAATGACAATCATTGTCCATTGACATAAAAATTAATGACCATTAACCCAGTGAGTGATTCATTCTGATTCATTCGTTATCGGCTAATTAGTAATTATACAGTTCCCGTTTCCGCGATTTCTTGAAAACAAGCGTTAATTACTAAAACTCGCTGTCAATTTTCATCGACATTGTCAAAAACAAAGTGATCCTGATCTTTGTTCCTTTATATTCGTCGATACTGGTCGATACCAAAGTGAGTTTATAGTACATTTATTTATGTTTGAAAACAACAATAACAGCTTCATCAAATTTTTTATTGCATGATCTTTGACGAACGCGGTGAGTTTTTTTTTTACGAGTTGAGATCATAATCATAATCGTCTGTTGCTCTCGAAACTGCGAAGGACAATGAACCGACGAGAACAGACGTGCATTTTTTTTCACGAGAGAATGAGAACAATAGAATTCGCTGTCGCGTTAGTATGTCTGGAGTAAAAGCTCGAGTTGGATGATTATTGAATGTTCGAAGTTTATTTCGTGATAAAAAAAATTATACGAGAATTGTTTATCAAGTCATTATATATATGACAAATTTAAAAATCCAGAAGTGTACAGAAAAATGCAGTTTTTACGTATTCAAATTTTTGCCTCTTGAAATTTTCAAATTTGAATTATGAATTTTTGTATTTGTTAAATTTCAGAAATTCAATTCCTAATCAACTCATTACAATCAAATGATGTAAATTCAGAATTTTTTTATATTTTCAAAATATAATTTCATACACACTTTTTGACATGATACTTCTTTGAGGACAATTTTTAACATTTCAAATCAGTCATTCTAAATTTGATTTCAGTCATCTGTGAAAATTACATTTTTGCACTTTTTTGACAGTCAGACACGTCCAACATGGCGCTCTACCCTTCTTTGGAGGACATGAAAGTTGATCATATGATAAAGGTATGTGACCTTTGATCTTTTCGATATGTTATAAGGTCATGTAAAAACTCATTATTAATGCATTTTAATTTTTATTTAGGCACAGATGCAAATGGAGTGCCAAAATGTGGCACAAGTTCCAGTGGGGCCAATTCCGCCAATTCCCTCAGCTCCAAGTCCAGTGGTTCCTTCAGCCCCGAGTATATCGCCAACGGAAAACAATGCAAACAACGTTCTCTACCCCAATTTGGGAAATTACATGGGCTTGGAACTCAATGACGGAGTGGCGCCAAACATGCCCTTGTCCACCTTGGGAAGTCGCGAATGTGTAAGATCAGGAACGAATTTATACTGAATTTTATCAACATTTGAGGTTTTGATTACACCAAGTAGTTTGAAGACAATTCCTGGATTTTTTAGAATTTTTTCCATCAGTCAGTAATTTTTTTTCTTTTGTATCAAAATTTTTATCATTCATATTTCTAGCAACAGACACATTTTAATTCTGAATTTCGAGGATTTTTCCCTTTTTCTCAAAACAGTTTTATCAATGTAGTTTTTGGAAATGAATTCCAGTAGTTTTGTGGAATCTTGAATTTTTTTAAATTTGGAGTTTGTGGAATTTTAGTGAACTTGATTCTCAAAACTTGATGTCTTTCATTCTACTACCATTTATTGATTTCCAGGTGCAAGTGGCTAATACTGCATCTGCGAATAATTCATCATCTGGCATAGTTGCGCCATTATCAGGACAATCCGTTGGCTTGAAAAGAGCTCAAGTGACAAACGGCATCAGAGAGGTCAGTCATTTTTTAAAGAAAAACTTGGAAAAAAAATTTAACAATTTCAATAAAAAATTATAACCACATTCCAGTGAAATCTTATATAACAAATATATCAAAAAACGCTTCAATAACCTCTTTTATTGCGAATTGTATTGAGATTTTAATAAAAAATTATCATTGCAGCTGACGCTGTGCAAAGATAAGAACGGAAAAGTCGGTATCAGGGTCCGCTCTATATCAAACGGAGTTTTCGTGTGCTTCGTGTGCCAGGATTCCCCAGCTGCCATGGCTGGTTTGCGTTTTGGCGATCAAATTCTCGAAATCAATGGGGTTTCTGTGGCAGGCTACTGCATGGACAAAGTGCACAAATTACTGCGCAATTCCCCTATCAACGACATAAAAACGGTCGTTCGTGACAGGTGCGTTATCCCAAGTTCTACAAATTTCGGAAATTTTACAATTCGAATTTCAAAAACCTTAACCCTTATTTCAGGCCTTTTGAAAGATCCATCACATTGCATAAAGACAGCTTGGGACACGTTGGATTCCAATACAAGGATGGAAAAATCATAGCCCTAGTCAAAGATTCATCCGCTGCTCGTAACGGCCTTTTGATTGACCACCAAATCCTGGAAATCAACGGAAAAGTAAAAATATAGAATTTTTACAATAAAGAAATTATTATTATTTTGCTTTATTTTAATTAATCATTTATCAGTTGTTATTAGTAATTAATTCAAATTTATTACGTTAATTAATTCTATAAGTTAATTATGGAGTTTAATGTTCCACAATATTTAATTTCAGAACGTCATTGGCTTCAAGGACGACGTGCTTGCAAAAGAAATAAGCGACGGAGAGAACATCATTACCTTGACCATCATCCCTTCCTACATTTACGATCACATGATAAAAAAGTACGTATTTTGCTTTTCTTTATTTTCCACGATTCGAAATTTGTGTTGTCCTCCAAAGTTCATGAAACTGCCACCTGATTAGTTTGCACCGAGGAGTAAAGTTCCTTATTTTTTTGTCAGGATGTCAGGCAGCCTTTTGAAATTCGGAATGGATCACTCCATTCCAAATGTATGAACTAAGCAAAGTCGCGTGTTTACAAGCTGCTCCGCATAATCCCATCGACGAGTAGCAGCATTTTTTTGCCATGGAAATTTTGATCCGATGACAGCCATTTTGTACGAATTCTATAGTGACAAAGATATAAATGCACAAGTTCATGTACGTGCGTATTCTATATAATCTATTGTTGCATAGTTTGCACCGTTATCGTGATGAAAAAATTCTACTTTTTTATTATTATATGCCATGTGACGAAATTGGATGCAATATCGATTGTAGAAGAGTATAGTTACTTTCTTTTCACTGTGTGTATTTGTTAGATAAGTAGTTAGATTCGCCTTAGAAAAATAAATGACTGAAAATGGGGGTGAGTGATTGAGGTTCTGATTAATTGGTTAATCGGAATTTTTAAAATTTTTGGAGTCACTTGAATAGTCAAAAAATGTCAAAAACAATTGAATCGTGAATAATGTATAAGATGGTCGGTTAATCAGCACCCTGATTAACCAATTAATTAGAGATTTCAATTGATCAGAACAGCCATATTCGAAAAAGTTAGAGTAAGAAAAAAAATTAATGTCGTCTTTGCCGAAGCTTTAGCAATTTTTATTTTAAAACTCAAAAATGCAAAAAACGCTTTTTTCGTAGCATTTATTCATACTTAGTAAGGAATTGAACTTGGTAAATATTTTTCGAATAAAAACGTAACTGTGCCACATTTCTATAGTTATTAGGTTTGGAAAGTCATTGTAGTTTATGTAGGTTTATCTTCGATCGTCAATGGTCTTCCGGAGTGATATTGTAAGAGATTGAGTAACTCCAAAGTACTGAATGTTGAAACGTCTTTTGCCAAAAATTGTTTACTTTCATTGTATTGATATTCCGAGTTGAATCTCGATATTTTTTTCCTACGGGTTTCTGCGATTGTATTTCAACGTACGCGTTTTTAGGGAAATTTTTTTTGCCACACTAGTCTATGTTCCTGAGTTTCTACACTGTGAAGTGTTAAAATAAGATTTGACCAATCCCGTTATTTTGTTACCTAGAAGGATAGAAGACGTGTAATTATTTTACTTTTCTATTTTTCTATGAGAATCATGTAGAATTAAGCACTTTTCTTTTTTTTAACGTGCCACGTTGTCGTTAAAATTTTACAATTAAACTCACTGTGACTTGGAATCATAGAAATTGAATGTAGCTTGAATAAAAAATTGTGTAGCCAATCGGACACTTTATTTGCCAAGTTCCGAATTAAAACTACGTTTCTTCACTCATATTTCATCTTTAATTTTGCATTTTAAAATGCGTGTATACTTTTTCCATTCAAGTCATCATACAAAACGCAGAATTCGGGTCATTTCGTCGACGATCACAGTTTCTTAAATTGAACAGGATTACAATAGTTTTTGGTTCAAAGCTATAAAATTACGTACAAGGTATTGTCAGTATATAAAGTGTAAAAAAGCTTTCGATGATCTATTTTTCATCGTCCAGTTTTCGAAAGATTACATAGGGTTAGCTTCAGCATCGGTGTAGTTGAGGCGACATGTATCCAGTATTTGCCCTACGTCGTCATTTTGTGTAGGTTCTTTGATGAGAGTGTGTTTGTATCTCCCGTCCCGGATAATTTTTTCAGGGCCATTATGAGCATGTTCCGTAATGAAATTCACGGCTGCTTCTGTGACGAACGACATTTCCAGACGCCATCCCCAAGCCAAAAGCACCAGTGGCTGTGCAAAAAATTATTACAATTTTTTTAAATGGTAGTGCTCCAGATATTGCATTTACCCGGAAAACTTACTCTTTCTTCGTCAATTAAGTTAAATGGCGAGATGATGTATCGTCTTAGACAATTAGTGACAAGTCGTCGCAGATGTTCAACTTCCCCTTGATCCGAGCAAGGATGGTACAACATGACAATGGCTCCGTGCTATAAATTTAGAAAACTTTTGAATCAAATTTACGTAATAGTGATGAATATGATGAATGATATCATCAAGTACTTCTAAACTGTGGACCCATCTTTGCCTGGGGACAAACGTGTATTCGCCATAGGATGGCCAAACTGGTCTGTGTGGTCCGCTGAAAAAAATGTCGAATTAATTAATAAAGAACACATTTTTCCAGTACGTACTTGAAACTTGAAACTCACTAGGTAGGCAGGATTTCCTGGTATTCAATTGTGGAGTCCATGCAAATATGCTGGGCCTGAAAATTCAGAGCAAAAATGAAACAATGTTGAAACGGTGAAATTTAGACTGGAAAATTTTCAAAAATAACAATTGATTCGTGAATTTCTGATTATTGAGAAACAATTTGGTGTTTACTACGTAATCTTCTGAAATAGGAACTTCGGTTTCCAATGGCAGTGTCGTAATGTTGGGCATTATTCTCTGGTTGGCGTAGCAAGTGTAATTTACAGGTGAATCATCCCAGTCGACCGTTAAATATTCCTGCAATATGGAAAAAATGTTAGTTTCAGTTGACATGTCTATCTTAAAGATTGACATGTTGAAGACTGTGAAAAATTATATAATAGTGTATGGGAGTTATGAATCCTATACTTTTCCATTATCACAGCCATTACGAGCACCCATAGGAACTGCTCCAGGTTTCATGGCTTTTTCCATATGAATAGTGGTTTCTTCCACAGTCATGGTTTTTTCCGTGGTCATGGCATTTTCAGTCGGCAAAATTTTTGGTGGTGGATTTGGGTCATCTTCCCTGTCTGGAAAATGTCGGCCTGACCATTTGCTTTCCTTTTGATTTCTCAAATTGACGTCCTTTTTTAATGTTTTTCTTAGATTTATATAACCGGCTTTTTTTGGAGTATCCTGGGTCTTATTTTTACCATCTATAAATGAAGAATAACATTTTATATAAATTAATTTTCAAAGTGATAATAATAAAATAATTGTAATTATAAAAATTTGGCGATAATTATTTACACTGCAACGTCGAAATTCGAGACTGTCATTGTTCATGACGTTCATGACCATAATCAATACTTCCCGTGTAACGTATGCAAACAATATGGAGAAAGATTGAGGTTATATTTCGCCGATATTAAACAAAAGTTATAACACAATTATAATATCGTTAGAAAATTGAACCTGAAGCTTACCATGGTGTTCTGCTGAAACAATGTACACTACAACGATTAATAAAATAAGCGCTAATGGTTTTATTCGTTTTGACATTTTAAACTGTTTTAAACGTTTGAAACGTCAAATAAATATATTCAGGGGGTACTCACTCCCTATGCTCCTAATGTAGACCGAAACGATCGACGCGCCCTCGCACTGTGTGCATGCACACACAGGAACTAAAACGCACTAAAACGGGAACGGTTGGTCTCAGGAGGGAGTGAAGAGCGAGGGGGAGTATACGTGTGAATAGAAAAAGCACGTTCAGGGATGAGCGAGAAAGAAATAAAACGGACGGCTTCCGCCTGTCTCTAAAGCTGAAAATTTATATTCTGAATATTGGATAGCTTTTTCTCA
>JAPYZK010002115.1:0-25926 GCA_030522785.1 Platygaster equestris | reverse complement strand
AGACTTATTAAAAATGCATTCAAAATAATTTATTTTCCCATATCTTCTAAAAAATCCAAATCCGAATTCACGATATCGAAAATCATTCAATTGATGACCCAAAAACAATGATTGAACAGATTGAAAAAGCCTATGCAGATGAGGTTTTCCAATCTAGTGAATTGTCGAGTTGAATCGTGCTTTCGGGAAACCTTACAAAAATTAAGGAACTGAAGATTTTTTCTCGAATATTCGAAAGCTGTTTTCGCTTCATGACTTCAGTTTCAATAGACTGAATAAATACGGGCTTACTCGTATATATACTATGTAAAAAACCCTTCTCTGAAAGAAAATCCCACTTCTGCTGCTGCACTCGTCCATTTGAGGGTGAATGCGGGAAAGGGCATTTGCCTGCATTGCAAAAGGACGCGCGTGACGGGAATACGTAAAAGACTCACCGTTGATCTCCTGGAAGGCGAACCTGTAGATAATGACCCAGAAATTGTAAAGAAAAGCGAGCGAAACCACCATTGACCAATAGTAGCAAAGCCGGCCCGCGGGATCAAAGACGAAGGACCAATTTGGGGCCCCGGTGCGGAAGCCATCGGACCCTGATTGACCGGGGTATCCCCGGCTGCCACGTTGCTGTTCCTGTTGCTTGGCACTGTATCTACTGGAAAAGTGCTATCTTTTCACACAAATAGAAGCATTTTATTTGGGGTACTCCCTAGGGCATCCGAGATTAGGGGTTTCTGGAGTTTTTAGAGAATTTTCGAGTTTTTGAAAATTTGAGAGTATTATTTAGAATTTTTCCAAATTTTACGACAGTTTCAGAACAGTTCTGAATTTTCCATTATTTTTAATAGCGATATATATATATCGACGAAGTATTGAAATATTGAAACCACGAAAAATTTCGTCATTTCCTAAAATGTGAAAATTTCAAATTTTCGAAGAACTAAGAAATTGTGAAAACAATGAAAAATGATTTCGAAGGAATATAATGAAAATATACCTGCTCGAAAAATTGAAACTTCAGAAAATCAAAATACAAAAATTATAATGAGACAATTCACAAATCACAGCAAATCAAAAGTTATGAAAAATTAGTGACTTTCGAATTATTTCAAATATTCTGTAAATTTGAGAAGTTCGAAAAATCTGAAAAATCAGAGACATCTTAGAATTTGTGGATAACATAAAAATTGTAAGAATTTCAAAAGTTTTGAAAATTGGAAACATTCGGAAAACGCTGTAAAATTTTGGGAATATCTAATATCTTTTCGAAAATACGGAAAATTTCGCAACGTTGGAGAATTCGTTGATTCCGAAAAATTTTAAAGTTCAGAAATATAGAAAAATTGGAAAAACTTGAAGATTATAAAAATGTCAGTGAAGTTCAAAGTTTCAGAAAATTCAACATTTTTGTGAATTAAATTTCTTCGATTTTTATGGTTTCTTTCAGGTCGATTTTCTGAATTCTCTATCATTTCTGATGGCGATATATAACAACGAAATTTTGAAATTGATGATTTATTATTCGAGAGTTTTCGAATATTTCAAGAAACTTGCAGGAATTTGTGCAAAACTTTGAAGCATTTTCAGGAATTCGCCGAAATTTGTAATTATCATCAATATTTCAAAATGAAACTCAATCATTTAAAATATTAAAAATTTCATAACTCCGTATGATTCCGTAGGATTTACGTAATTTGTCCAAACATTTGACTATTTTTACTCTCGTCTTCAGATTTCACACAAATTTGTACTTATTATCAAGTATTAAAAAAAAAACGTTAGAATATTGTTAAGTAATCAATAATAATGACTAATAATCAATAACAATTCCTAAACGAATCTAATCATCGGAAATCATCGACGACTTTCCATCAAATTCAAGTATTTTCTTAAACTGTCAAAATATTTCATCATTTCCAAAAACTGCAATACTTTGAAGAGAAAGTAAGTACCAAAATAAATATCAATTTTTTCCCGTCATTTCAACACGTATAAATTTACAATGAAATCTGGGTACAAAAATCGACTGTACCAAAGGTCATAGCAAGATCCCCGGTAATCCTCATACTTCGGCCGGAGAATCCAGAGAACACGAGAGATTCTTTGCGCTTGCTTATCCACGTAATCAATGTAATAAACTCACGTTTCTGTGCTGTTGCAACTGCCGAGGTGGTTTATAGACGCGGGCACGTGTATGTGAGAAGCCTCCCTGGAGGAGGCAATTGCGACCGCATTCGGCAGCTTAAATTTGCCCCTGAGGTGATCCTTCCGCTTTGTCTTGCGACTGAGATCGAGCTCGCTCGCTCCCCTGTTCACGTAAGCCCCGTGCAGCGAGTCCCGGGACGAGCTGAAATATCGCTGCGGAACAGAGAGTATGCAAAAAATTCAAAAGGCGCTTCTTTGCATCGAATAATACCTCATAGTAATGTACTAAAGTCTGAAATCCCGAAGTTCTCAATACTAAAATACTACAACACTTAATAATATACTAAAATACTGAATAGTATATTCTTTTAAGGAATACTCTTTCAAAATATTTTGTTCGATTTCATTTTTTAATACTTTTTTTTCAATACCATTCCTACATTATGATTTTTCACCCCATTTTGCAATATCTTTCTGAAATCCAATTCCAAAATACTGTTTCGGCACTATCATTCCAGAATTGCTCCCAATTTTCACCAGTAAAAAATAAAATGAATCCGTCTGCAGAGACGCTTAATCGATTAAATTCTCCGACCCAACAAACTCATTAAATCCTCGCAATCAGCTTTCAGCATTTAATCAGAAAAGAGCATTTTCTCCAACGTCCGAATCTCGCTCCTCGATCTGCGCTTAATTCCAGTTACGCCTACCCCATGCAAATGCGCGATGTATTATACAACAGGGACTTTGCGAAAGAGACTCCGAAACTTAGTAAAACCCTCGCGATTTTGCGGCGAATGAAAACAAAAGTTGAACCGCAAACTCGGGCAAAGAACTGGGGTGAAGTGCGCGGAGAAACTCGATCCAACATGTTTTTGATGCTTGCCAACGACGGCTTTTTCAGGCTTATGAAGTCATCCCTTTGTTCGGTACTTGAAGTACACGAGACCCAATTGGAAGTTATTACGGCCCGGCCGAAATTCGGTTCGAGGTTGTTTCCCCGAAATCAGGCTAATTATACATCATAACGAGTTCTAGCTTTCGCATGCAGCTTTATTTCGCGATGCGAAACTTTTATTACAAAAGTGTTTGTGGGTTTTGGCCACAGTTTTGCGTGAAACTGAGAGCGTTGTAGCCAGGGAGGTGGTGAAAATTACACATTTCGAAGTTTCTGTAGTGCTGTATTGAAACTTGTGAGTTGGAAAATTGGAATCTTTACGTTTTCACGTTTTGGGGATTGAGTTGCATGTCGATAGTTGTGACAGTGAAATTTTTGAAGTTTCTTCATTTTTCATTTTCTATTTTTGGATCCTTAGAATAATATTAGACTTTCAGCTACTCGGATTCATTTATTTTTATCATCAAATTTCTGATTCATTGATTGCAAGTATAGAATGTCAGCACATCGATTTTTTTTTCATTTTTAGCGACCAACGTTGAAAATGGAAAAGTAAAAGGTCAACTACGTTGAAAATGAAAAAATCTGTACCACAATATTTAACAAATTACGTATTTCAAACTTCAAAATTATGGTTATTGAATATGAATTCCGAAAATAGGACAAAATGAAAACTTTTCAATTTCGTTGATAAAAAAAAACTGATGATCAAACGCCCAATCAATTTCAAAATACAAAACCAAAAACATGAAGATCAGAAAAATCAGACTCTAAAATTCAAAATTTACAAAACTAGCGAACGTAACAACTAGCAAAATTTATATTTTTCGATTAATCACAAAATAAAACATATGTTTTTTCGAAACTAAAATTTCCCGATCAAAAACTCCGAAATTCCAAAGAAATTGATAAAAAATTTTTTAATCCCTCTCAAAAGTTTTCCTGCCCTTTTCCACCACCATTTTTTCTACTGAATGAACAAAAATGAAGGGATCGAAAAAGTTCGTTTTGGAAAGAAAAGGACCCTTTGAGGAAGGATGCTCGATTCAGAAAACGAACCTGCTGATGTTGGTGGTGATAGTAGTGGTGGGTAGGTGTATGTCGTACCATGAATTTGCTGCTGACGAGGTCCAGGAGGCTTTGCCTCGAGGGCACCACGCTTTTCGTGTCATCGTCCCTGAAACGCCCGGAGTTCCTGCCGTTCCCAGGCCTTATCTTGTCGCGCAATTTTTCACCCGCGTAGCCGAGCGTCACGGCGGAACCGCCGCTGAGGCGGTCGCTCGCGCTGCTACCCACCCCAGTCGACATTACGATCCCTGCAATCAAATACCGCGAGCACTTGACTTTAGGAATTTTTGACTTCATTTCCAGTGAAATTTTCGCGTCATTTTCCCTTTTATAAATGTGATTGGAACTAGTTCGGGGATCCCTAGCGATTCCAGTTTTTATAAAAACCTTATAAAAAATTTTTCTAACAATTTTTATGAGGTCGGTTTTATAGAAGTTTCATAAAATTTGCATTTTTTATTAAGTGGTTTTATACAAGTTTTATAACAAAATTTTTTTATAAAAATTTCTTTTCAACATTTTTAAAAATATGCAAAAAACTTTCTAACCTTTTCTGGATCATTTTGTTAATGTATCTACACCATTTTTCATCAGTTTATGAGGCTCTAGCTCAAATTTCGTTTCGAAAGAAATTTAAAAATTTTTTGGTGGCAGCGGGATTTGAACTTGCGACCCAGTTTATGAGGCTCTAGCTCAAATTTCGTTTCGAAAGAAATTTAAAAATTTTTTGGTGGCAGCGGGATTTGAACTTGCGACCTTTGCATCAGAAATCCAATAGTCAACTTTCTTGTTCATGAAGTCTATGTCAATTTGGATGCTTATTTTCAATTTGAGTTGAAGAATTTTCAAATCCTATAGAATCATATGTTTTTACGTTTTATAATTGCTAAAAAAAGTTACGAACATGATTTTCTATTCTCTTGCGTAATAAAAACGTATCAAATATTATTATAAGAGAAATTCCTTATATCAGGAAAGTTTTTTTATAAAAATAAAGATTTTATAAGAAAATGTGGAGGCTTTCAATTGGTTTCATAAAAAAACAGATGAAATATATGAAAATTTTTACAGATTTTATAAAACATCTTTATAAAAATCGAAAATTTTATGAAACTTCATAAAATCAACCTTATAAAATAACGAATTTTTATGAATAATTCACTTATTTTATAAAAATGTTGCCTGTTTTTATAAAAACTACAACCACTAGGGATGGGGCGATGTGAGTAAATAATTTTAATGCCTGAAATTTCATATGAAACTATAAAAAATTCGGTTCTCATTATAAGGATAGAGTAATAAATCGAAGTACGCAGTAATTCAAGTTACTAAAAAATGCCTCAATTTTCATGAAGTATCTAACAGTAAACACTTGAAAGCCCGATCGCACGAACGACAAAATCTACGTCAGAACTTTTCGCAGGGGTGAAAAATTCACCCGGCAAAGTCAAGGGTAGTTTCGAGTTGCCGCCGCCGCGGAGTTTGCTCGAACGCTTTCTCATCAGAGACAGCGTGCTCGAGAGTTTCTTCGCTCTAAAAAATGGGTTTCGAGAGTTTTTTTCTGTTGATTGTCGAGTCAAGTCTTTTTCGTGGCAAACTTGAGTATAATTATGAGATTTGAAAAATATGGAAAAGACATTATGATTTCTCACCTGTCAAATGTGCATTGGAACTTATTTCATGATTATCGAAAAAAAATTAATAACAATTCCACTCAAATTGAAACCCATTTTTAAGAAATTGACGTATAACTATATCATGGTGCATAATTTTTTGTGACGGTCATTATGATTTTTTCTTGATGTTCATATTAACGCGTGGGATCATTTTTTGCTTGAATGCAATATCACGGAGAACCTTCCAGATGATTCGACGGATAAATGATCATTCGCGATATTCAGTGACTTGCGCGACCCCGGGTGACCTACGATTACACGCTCTGCCTGCATTTACAGTACATCAAACGACGTTTTCCGTGATGAAATTCGTGGTCTTTCATATGGCTGCGAGTGAAATGCGAATGAAACTCCATAAAGAGGCCGAATCAAGCGGTAATGGAAAATCACCAAAATCACTTTAGAAAAGGTTAATGTTTACGTAAATCTGAGAAAACTTCCACATAGCTCGAGAAAATATCTCAAGAAAATGCTTAGAGATTTCCATAATTTCCTTAGCTTTTCGAGAAATTTGAACGATCTTTCGGATTCAACTTAGAATTTGGAAAAATTGCATATAGTTCTAAAAATAAGAAAATTATCACCAAAATACCTGGAATTCGAATAAATTGCCAAGTTCTATCCCAGTTTTATCCCTATCAATTTTCTAAAATCTGAGAAAACACTTACTTTCTGAGATTTTTCCGTGATATCTCAGAACAGTATTACTAACAGAAATTCAGAGAGAACGATAAAGAGTCAAGACCGTAATTTTTCCTTTCTACACGTCCCTAGTCCCGACTCAATTTCCAAAATCCAATCTCCCCGAGTGTCACCATATTTTTCCGTGGTGCAAAAAGCCCAAATATTTCAGAGTTTAACACAAGTTGGAATCGTGTCTTTCGGCGCAGCACGCAAATCCTCGAAGATAAACACGAGAATCCCCGGCGCTTTCAATCTCCCTCGGTCGCGTTCACTAGCCAGTTTTTTACGACCAGAAGCGACCCCTTTGTTTTTATCCATCAAAGGATGAAGCGCCACTGGGAAACGCTTGTCGCGGGATCGTGGTTATCTCGGAGCGCGAAGCGTTTTGCTCATTTTCCACTCGACCCTCGTCGAGCGTCTGGCGAAATCTCGGGCAAAATACTCGCTGGAGGGATATTCCATGCCAGCTGAACACAAACATGTCGCATTTTCTCACTAACGTTCGTGAAAAAATCGTTCAGTGTATACACTGAAAGATTTTATATATAAATATATATTTATGTATATATTTTTTATAATTACATAAATTATTTGAACGCAAAAAATCTGGATCTGTCCATAATACGTAGTTCACTTCGAAATTTCGAATTTACGAAACATTTTCAGGTGACTTCTTTGAATGTCGAACATTTTTAGTCAGTCGGAAATGATAAATTTTCTTATTGATTCAACAGCCATCCAAAATAAGGAAATTTGGATTTATACGACTATGAAATTTCGCTCAAGAGCCTGTGAAAAAATTCATCAGCAAACTTACGTGCCAAAACATCGAATTTTCAAATTTTTTAATCCAGAAATTTGAATCGAAGAATTTCAGAATTTAAGAATTCAAAACTTCCAACCCAATTCGCCATGAAATGGCCGAAAATAGAGCCAAGTCGTTGTAATTTAACTCAAACCAAGGGACGATTGAACGAAAGCGCCATATCCATTTGTGGAGGGGAATGAAAAATTCCCTCGCCCTCGTTGTGCGCGCCTTACCACAATGGCGCAGCCGCGCTTGTTTTTATTGAAAAGTCGGGCTTCTCCAAGGCTAAACTCGTGAAGAGTATTATTACGCGAAGTGTCCTTCCCTCTTTGCCAGAGAAAAAAGCCCCTGATATTTCTGCCACGTTTACTTTAAGCTTTTTTCACTGGCTACGGAATATTTTTTGCATGATGTCGCTAAAGCCGATGTTGCATTATAGAAAGTTAAAAACAGAGATCAATTTTTTGTTCCGAAGTTGAAAAGAAGTATCTGGGGAGTAAGAAAATACTAGTATCTTACACTCCTTCTCACTTATCTATCAACTGGATAAATTTGAGAATGATTTTCATCAAAGCAAAAAGACGTTCTGGAGAGTTTTCGAACTCTATGAAAATTTCCAAAAATCTTCGTTTACTATGAGACGTTGGAACAATATCTGGAGAAAAGTTTCTTGAGTTGGAAACAAGACTGAATTTTTCCAAAAACGCAGAAAAATGGATGAATCAATCAACAAGGATTAACGAAATGCGGAGATTACATTTTTTTAATCAATTTTAAAGACTTCCTAGAAATCATGGAAAATTGGAAAATCTAGAAGCTTTGAAAACGATACCAAGATTTTGAAAATATTCGTAAATCCAATAAACTTTTGAAATCGCAAAAAAATTTTCCAAATAACTCCACAAAAATTTGACTTCTACAAATTTCGCTTACTTATCAAAAAAAAGGTCATACCAACACTAAGGCAATCAAATAAAAAGCTGCTTCGAATTTTCTACAACTATCATGCAATATGAAACAATAGAAGTAATGGAACCAAATCAGATCACATTTTCTATATCACGCAATCAAGATCCTGTGCTCCCTCTGTCATTGTGACCCGCTAATTTTTGTACAGGGAGAAAAATTTTCAGCGAACATTTTCACAATTGCATTGTTCGGGAAGTGAAAAGACACGAAAAATGTGACGTCGCTGAGAATTACGTTTTTGTATTCCATTTCTCTTTTCAAACGCGTGTGACATCGCACGCAATTGGCGCTAATGAAAGTGTACGTTCCTCTCTGATAATTTTTCATTGCCCTGGATGTCGCCTTCCCAATTCCATTTGCTATTTTACTCCATCAGGAAGAAACGTAACGTTTCTGTCGAGAAATATACGTCAGTCCGATTTTTTTTTCCCAATTTCACGTCCGTATCATATTTTTGTTCAGTTTCATTCTGAAGATTTAGGTTCAAAATAGGAAAGGTCTTCTTACTGATAAGAAATTACGTGTCTTTTTTCATATGGGATGATAGTTGTTAAATGTCATTTGATTTTTATATACATTTTGCATCGTTTACTTCGTCGCTACAATAAAAAATAAGAGATCGATTATTTGTTGTCACTCGAAAGTTCGGAAAAAGAAGAAAGTGATTCCATTTTCCGGTAACAAAATAATTTGCTGTGATGAATTCAAAAAACGAAAAGAAAATCCTATACAAAACGACAGAAAACTTTCCCTTCCAATTTATCCAGAAAACTCCGATTTCCTTCGACCGAATATCCATGTAATCAAGGATTCTCCCAGTGATCAACTGCCTCGATAAAAAGCTCCTTCAGCAGGTACTTTTTATCAAGTCAGAAGCTCGCACGCTGCACCATCAAAAGCTGCTGCCTAAAACTTCGCAACGACTGCTCCAGACGTTTCCCCCCGAAGTTGGGAAGATCCCATCAATGGCGTCCGAGCAACCAACAAAGCTTCTGTTTGGCAGTTCGTCTGATTAGAAAAGTAATTCATCTCGATAACGCGTATAATTACTGCGTGGGGTTAATTGAATCTTCGACTCTCGAGAACAGAATTCCATGTCGGAACGGGTTTCGGATTATTCCGGGGACCAATAAGTCGGAGGCGAGAGCGTATAGTGCATTGGCGCCGTGTCAAGCACGTCGAAGATCAAAGCGAAAGCGTCTTGATGGGCTTTTAAAGTCTCCAAGATTACACCTCGCAAAAGAGGAAAACTTGATGTGATGAAAACGTTCCATTTCGCTTTCTATTTTGGTCGGCGCACTGTCAGAATTTTTCCGAGTATTTCGATTTCAGTGACTTTACCTGGTGGAATAAGTTTCATTTTACAAGTGCATTTATAGAGTTCTCGAAATGAATCATCAAGTTTTTTCAATTATCATCCTGTACTCCTGTTTCTCTCTATATTATAAAAAGACGTGTGACTGCCCCCCGCCCCCCCCCCCCTCGCGGTACCGCCACTACATCAGTAGGTTTCCTATAATCATCAATTTTCTTCGATTCCTATCGACTCCTATCAATTTCCATTGATTTCCATCAAATCGTATCGATTACCCGTCAATTCCCATCAATTACTATCGATTCCCATCAATTACCACTGATTCTCATCAATTCCTATCAATTACCATTAATTCCTATCGATTTTGTTATCAATTCCCATTCATTTCTATCAACTCCCATTTAAAACCATCAATTCCTACAGATTCCCATTACATCCCATGGATTACCATCAAATATCAATTCCCATTGATGTCCATCAATTCGTATCGATTACCCGTCAATTCCCATCAATTACCACTTATTCTCATTAATTCCTATCGATTCCCATTAATTCCTATCAATTTTGTTATCAATTCCCATTAATTCCTATTAATTTCCATCTGAACCCATCAATTTCTATAGATTCTCATCAATTCCCATTGATTTTCATCAACTCCCAATGATATCCTGTTGATTCCCATTGGTTCCTTCCAATTTATATGAATTCCTATAAATTCTCATTGTCTTCTATCCTTTCCTATTAATTCTTATCAATTGGCATCTATTCCCATAAAATTCGATTGATTTCCATCAATATCTATCGATTCTCATCAATTCCTATCAATTCCCATTGATTCCTATCAATTCTTATTGACTCTCATCAATTCTTATCGATTCCAAACAATTTCAACTGTCATCAATTCTTATCGATTCCAAACAATTTCAACTGATTCTCATAAATTCCTATCAATTCCCATTAATTCCCATACATTTCCATTGATTTTCATCAATTCCCATATATTCCCATCCATTCCTATCAACCCCCATTGACTTCCATCAACTCCTATCGATTCCCATCAATTCTTATCAGGTTCCATTGATTTTCATTAATTCCCAATGATTTCCTTTTAATTCCCATTGGTTCCTTCCACTTTATATCAATTCCTATCAATTATCATTATCTTCTATCATTACCCATTCATTCTTATCAATTACCATCGATTCTGATAGACCATCATTGATTTCCATCAATTTCTATCAATTTTCATCGATTCCCATCAATTCCATTAATTCTTATACATTCCCATTGACTATCAATTCCATTAATTCTTATACATTCCCATTGACTCCCATCAACTCCTATCGATTTCCATTGATTTCTATCAATTTCCATCAATTCTCATCAGATTCCATTGATTTCTATCCATTTCCAATAATTTCCTATCAATTTCTATCGATTCCTAATAATTGCTATACATTCTGCACGGATGAAAAGTTCGCCCAAAAATCCACAGGAATTCATTAGTCGAAATTAGCCGTCTAGTAACTCGGTAGCTCTAGGAATTTGATCCAGATCAACTCCATAAATACGTATACATACTAACGTATATAAAATCGCAGATCCGCCTCGGAAATCAACGTCGAATTTCTCAACATCGAATCATGAACAACCATCTACAGAAATACATAGTAAAACTCCCCCATCCTTTATCCATCTGGCAACACACAAAGTACATACAAAGGATTCCTACAAACGAATTTCAGCTCCTGACACAATCGCTCTCCACTACCCGATAACACGATCGATCCGCGTTCTAGTATTATGTTTTGAATTATTATGCGTCGAGCGCTTTGAGCTGTACCTTCGGCAGAAAGTCTGTAGTCTACGTGATTTTTTTTCCTAACTTCAAACGTGTCGGTTTTTCCAGTTTCCACAAGCTTCGGGATATACGTGAGAAAACGCAGCCACCCGAGAACAGGCAAAGCCATTCCATCGCGAGGAACATCCTGTCCTTTCCCCAAGTTTCACGGCAAAAACGGTAAAAGTAAATTTTCCAACGATTTGGTGTTCGAGGGAAGGAATCCGGTGCATTTCACTATGGAATACTGTGGATTCCTAGTTCAGAATGGGGGTTTTTGCATACTTTTTGGTGATAGCAATGACTGATTACTCTATTATGAATAATTGTTTCCCTAAACTATGGTAAGGATCACAAGTACTTAATTTCAATTATGTGTACCTCATAAACCATACTATAAATGCTCTTACTCGTAATTTTTTACATTTTCCGAACGTTCGTCCAATTAATACGGATTTCCCGATCTACTAAATCTGTTTCCACGGTCGGACCGTTTGTTGATACGATTTGAATAACGAATGACTCGGCGCTTGATTAAAAGCTTTCGCCGAAATCCAGAAAAGTAGGCGTTTCAGGTAAGAATGTAAACACCTCAAATGCGAAAATTTACGAAGCGATTAAAGCAAAACTGCGAGGATGGGGAGCGTTAGAAAACAAAAAGTATTAAAATCAGTACGTGACTTCGGGAGTTAGCTGGAAGCGTTAAAACGCGCGGCGGCAGGGTAAGGGGATAAGCAGATTTAATCGAGCAATAAAGTAAACTGGGCCCCGCTGGTTCGCTGAGAAATTCATAGACCGTATCAAGCTACCGAGGGATGATAGGCGTTACGAGCATATTCTGTTACGACGGAATTAATGCGCCGCGCTTGGGATCATTTCACAGGCTCTTAAATGACGTCCCTGATTTCCTTCACGTAATCCAATATGGACGTTCCAGCTTTTATTGTTATGATACGGTTAATTTAGGATGAAATCGTGTTCAAGATTGGATTTTCCGGAGCAAGCTGAAATTTCGGGGGGTTGTTAAAAGACCAAAAATCGGGGCATTTTCCAAGTTGAGAAAGAATTATTAGACAATTCTGGTATTATTGGAAAATCATACGAGTCACTCCTGAGCATTTAAAATTTTTTCCAATAATTGCGATAATTCTGGAGAAATTCAACCAGTTTTTCCGTATTTTTAGAGGATTATCATGATTTCCAGAAGCAAATTATTGATCGAGGATGAATTTCCGGAGATTTGGAAATATTAATTAGAGTTCGTATCTCTTTTTTGAAATTGACGATTCTCGAGGATGTCCGTGGTTCTTCCCTTTGAATTTAGAACGTTTTCTGTAATTCAGCCCGTAGGAAAACTTTCTATCAAATTTCCATCAAATCTCAATGGAAATTAAACGGGAAAAATTTCCATTGGCCAAATCGCTATTGAAACAATAGAAATTGAATGGAAACCCAATGAAAACTAAATCGTGATTTTTAACTGTAAACAAATGAAAATTTGAACGGAAAAAGTTTCCATTAGCCAAAATACCAATGAGTCACGGAAACTGAACAGAAACTCAATAGAAATTTTGAATGGAAATTGAATGGAACGTTTTCCTACGGGAGTTCTTTTATGAGAAACTGTCGAGAAAGTTGCGTAGGCTTTTAGAACTTTTAGAAAACTTACACGTGTGAGTTTCATCAAAAAATGGATCGAGACCATTCCGTGATTTCTGGAGATTCGTGACGAATTTCGACAAAATTTCACACATTCCGTAAATTTGAGATGACGAGGGACCTTTCGAATACCTAGCAATAACTTTCAACAACTTTCGGAACTTCCTTCATAGTTTCTGAAATAGCTTCGAATCTCTGGAGGAATATTTCATGATCGTAGTTTTTTTAGAAAAACGCACACGTGTGAGTTACGTCAACAAATTTTTTAATATTATTTGATTGTTTGACTAACATTCTGAGAGGTTTTGAAGATTCCGTGAATTCGGGAAGTCGAAAAACTTTAAAAATGGCAACGAATTGTTTCAATTACATTTCAAATTTGTTCATATACTTTCTGAACTATAGTTCGAAAAGTATATGAAATAAAGTATTCGATGCTAAGGCATCAAGTCTCTCTATAAAGGTTTATGATTATATATTGTTATTTTATGTAAAACCCGTGTGAGTTCTATTACGAAAATTAGTCAATACTATCATGTTTATTCAACCTCTTGCATATTCAGGCAATTTCATGAAAAATTAAGTTTGCAATTCAAATGTTACATATCAAATGAAAATATCGTAAAATTTTTTCCAAAAATATTCCGATCGTTGATGATTTTATTTTCCTTCTTCAAAATGTTTCATTGCACTATAAATTCACATTCCAAAAGCTCTGGAACAAAACCGTTTCAGAAATAATTTTCCGATCATAAAAATGTTCCAATAATGAAAACTTGCGATGTTTTGGATAATGTAAATAAAATTTCCACAAATCCTCCGAAATCAATAAGCAAATTCTAAAATATTTCGAAAATAATACAAGTAATTCATTCTCTCTTCCCCGAAAATTTCGCACCGTGGATTCCCCGATAATTTCAGACTTTTTCCAATAGTTACACAGAAGTTATCCAACACAGATATTTCGAAAGTACAAAATAATTACAAATCATCCCCAGGCGTTGTCCACCATCTTGGATTTAAGGGGTGAGTTAGTTTTTGCTCATTATTTCCGTTGTGTTTAACTTTGCAGCAGAAAGACTTGCAATATTTATACTTGTTAGAATATTTATATTTATTACAATGTTTATCATAAAAAGTGCGCAAAATAATCTCTAGTAATGGGGTCAAAATACACTTTTTTTCCTTGTTCTCAAAATAAAAGTACCATATTTAAACAAAAAAGTTATTCCTCACGAAATTTACAACAGGCGTGAGCAACTGCACCTGAACTCACGTCCCCAAAACAATTTCGATCACCAAATCAAGCCTCGCAAAATGACGCGCCAAAGACATAAAACAGAACTGCCCACGCGTGGCATTGTTCTCAGATAGTTCGTACATATTTCTCCCCGGTTCGCGGATCACGTCCTATTCATCTAGTTCAGCTTCCCGCGCTATTCAACCGCCCGACGAATCAGTTCAACTTTTTATTCCCTCCAATGAATTCCCGTAAATTTCTCGCTAGCGAAGTAGATGTGATCTGGGCCTGCGTTCGGCATTTTTATCACCTTTTTTTCCCCCTCCGCCCTCTCATAAACTCCGTCGAGTAATAAATCGCATGCGAAGTTTTCGCGCCTCGAGTTCGTCTTATCAAGACGTGCCATTATTTCCAAAACCGGAAGAATGATTTTTCCGTTCGTTACGCAGAGTCTCGTTGACCTTTCCTTGTTTCGGAACGAGATTACTCCGGCTCGAAATAGCTCCGTCAGAATTACTTGAGGGAAATGATGTTTCTAAAGTTTATCCAGGCGAGGTTTTCCAAGGCGAATTTTGGATTTGATTGTTTCCGGAAGGTGAGGATTGAAAATGTAAAATGTGTTACATGGAAAAAAAGGTTATGTTGTACCTAGAGCGTTCAATATAGTGAGAACGAAAAACCAGGGCATGTTCTACACTCCCCCCCCCCATCCCTCTCACCACTAATTTGATGTATTCTGAAAATATTTAAAATTCCTAAAACTTCTCAAATGTGCGCAAAAATTAGAAATATTCAAAATTTTTATAATTTTGATGATCATTGAATTTTTCAAAATTGTAACGATTCATGGTTTCTTTTGCAATTCTGAAAGTTATCGAAATTCTTGAAATTTTTTCAGTTTTATAATGATCAAAATGTTGTGAATTTTCTGAATTTCGAAAATTAACAACATTTTCAGAAAATTTCAAAATTATCTGAATGTCATAATTTTTCGAAAATCTGGAAAATTTAAGAATAATAAAAATAATTAAATATTTGAAATTCACAAAACTTTGTGCATTCTCATATGTTCCAAAAATTTTAAAAATAGTGAAAATTTTCAAAAATTTTTCAAAATGACAAAATTTTTTAAATTCTGAAAACTCTCGAAACGCAGGAATAATTAAAACATTTCAAATACTCTTAACATCGAAAATTTTTGAAGTTAAAAAAACTTTTATAGTTCTCCATATTATAATAAATTCCAGACTTATCTAAATTTTCGGAATCCTCAAAATTCTTAAAATTTTCCGTAGTTCTAAGATAGTTAAAATATTTGAAATTATCAAAATTTTGAAAATTTTTTCAGATTTTTAAAACTCCTAAAATTTCCAACATTCCTGAAATTTCTTAAATTCTTACAAAATTCGAAATCACAGAATTTTTATAAGAATATTTGAAATCCTTGACACTAAAAAAGATATCATATTTTTCAAAAATCACATAATTATTTACGCTCTCGGAATTTTCTAAATTCTTGAATTCTTCATAAGAATCACAATTCACTAGAACTTTTATGATTGCCCATGCTGTTACACAATTTTTCTTTAAATACATCTACTTCAAACACAAATTGCAAATATGGCTTCACTATAAAGATTTATATCTTTGAACTCCAGTTTACTGTAATCATGATTTTTTTATTAAATGTTATCATTTTGTTGTGAAACCATCGAAAATACGGACATTGTCCGAAAAATAAAACCAGGACAGTGCACGTAAAATACGGACATGTCTGTCTCCAGCATTTCTTGATTTTATCAGAGAACATATTTTCTTTTTCCACAATGAAAAACATTGTTGCTATTCCATTTTCTGATTAATTTCGTTCTCTATGTAAAATTTCTACCTTCATTGTCGTTATTCATGTCAGTCAAAATATACTCGGTTCCGCCATTAGAGCGTCGCCGCGCTAGAAACGCACTACTTCTATTCAACAGTTATGGATTGAAAATTTTTTCAGTTCCCTGTTTCTGTCGTGTCCACTTTCCGCGGTTATCAAGCACGTTCGCGTCGCGTATTTCACGCGATATTGCATAAAACGCACGTCAAATATCAATTTTCTTCCGGAATCTGGACGCTACAATTCATCGATAAACCGCATTATATCTCGCTTGAATAGTCAACAAGCTTCTAAAAAATCGATATTTCACGCTCTGCAATAACAACTATGTAAACATTTGCTTTGCACCTCCGACAATTAGTTCCCCCTATCCAATATTCAGCGCGAATTTCGCAAACTTCGGTTGTAACTTTCGGAACGATTTCTCGTGAAAAAACATTGACGCGGCCACTAAATTCTGGGTGGAATTCGGAACACAATGAAAGTTTTTACTCTGTTCGTGTGAGCTCGTTAAGTTGACAAGTTACCCTTATAATCCAGTAATGGACGTAAGTAATTACAAAGTTATAACCTCAATGGTTGAGCTAGGAGATACTTGCAAAAACACGCTATACCCAAGTTTCGCCCTAACTCTGTAATCAATTCTTCGACAGAGGTATCAAGAACGTACAAGCTTTTTAATTAGTGTCATTCCCTGAGTCCACGAGATACTTGATCCTAAAATAACTATTGGTGACCTCGTAAGAACTCGCCATACATGGGGTATAATTAAAAAATGCGTAATTATTTTATATACAGGGTACCCGAAAATCATTGTAACAACGTAAAATCATGGATTTACAATGCAATTCTGACCAAATTCTACACTTGCCATTTTCAAAAATGCGCAGAATTGAAGTAGATTTAATGCTGAAAATCGAAAAATGTATATCAGCTGACCGAATTATGTGAAGTATTACACATTTTTCGGAATTCTGGTAATTTTTTAATTCAGGCAAATTTTTTGGAGTTATGCTAATACATACTCGGTAAATTCAGACTTTTTCTCGAAATCTAGAAAATGTAGAGTTTTTCTGACAGTGAGGCAATAAGTTTGCGATGTTTGCAAAATTTCACGATATATTGATCTTCACAAGCATCCAAAATCCAAACCCTTTTCGGAATTTACGGTTTCTTGAAATTCCGAATATGAGAAAAATTGAAAAATGTGTGCACAAATTTGAAATCCGTCCAAATATTCAGGTTGGATGAAAGTTTTTTTCGAACTTGACAAATTTGCAATTTTTGCAAAAGCGTGAAAGGTGACGTTTTCTTGGTGAAAATTAAATCTTGTTGCATATTTCGAATCATTCGAAATATTCTGAAATCTCAAAAATTTTGCAAATAAAATACTATCAAAATTTGTAATACTCCACAGAATTCGTATAACTGATGTAAATTTGAGAAATTCCCAAAATTCAATGTTGAATCAACTTATTCCTAACTTCGTTAATTTTGCAAATTTTGGAAAATGACAAAGAAAAAATCGTCTAAAATTTTCATGGTGAATCTATGTTTTTCCTCTGTTACGGTTATTTCGGTACACACTGTATAATATGAATGAATATAAAAGGCCGGCAGAAATAGCATAACATTACACACATAACATTCACTTCTCAAATAACTGACAGCAGCGAAGCAATCGTGAAATTACTCACCCTGCAAAATTATGCAATCACTCAATTTTCGGCGCATGCCTTCTTGAAATAATCGCATGCACGAAATTATTCCACGATTCAAAGATCAAAGTCTGCCCCAAACCCCGCAATCCCTAGATTCCGTCGAAACGGAATAACGTAGTCCTCCGAATCATTTATCCTGCCCGGCGTTGCAGAAATAATGTCACGTAGACGTCGATGCTAGAGTGCATCTTTCTTTATACACCTCATACTGCTCCTCAACTGCTTCTTATCTCTCCATTGTCGCGAGTATTTTTTTTTCTCGCGAATCTTTGAGAGACATCTCTATGCACGATCATGTATGCGGAAATTTACGAAATATATTCGAATCATACACGATCGTAGATGGATTTTGACATTCGCGCTTAGAACTTTCATGTGCATGAAAAATATATTCTGACGGTTCTACGAGAATGTTTAGGAATGGTAATTTTCATCATTTGAATATTATACATACTATGTCATCATTGTAACTGGATCTTTGTTGGATAAATGTGTGAAAAACTACTAGTACAATAAATAGTAAAATTTGAAAAATTGACTCGTCCCACCTAATAGAGTATGCAATCCAGCATAAAAGTGATTCTGGGATATAAATAATTAAATGTCTACGTTTCATATGCGGTATACGCGATTTCAGACCCGAGTAACGCGTATTGCAAATTCCTCCTGAATTCATACATCTCTTTGCATTTCTACGTTTATTATCTATTTATGCTTTATTCGCTGTTGAGCCGTGCGACGACGAGCTTAACACGGCCATTCGCAACGTACGTTCTTACTTATTCACTTGAGCATACAATATTTATTGCCTGCGCGAGCAACGTGTTTTTTTTCTTTCCAAGAGAATCGAGTTTACGGAGATTCATGTTTTCTCAGAGTTCGTTCGCGAATATTTCAGCGACAATGCCGTAATTTCTTCTTGTTCACGTAGCTCAGAATTTTTTATAGGTGTTGGGAAGCGAAAAAGTAGTCCGGGCAAGTGGAATTTTTACATATTTCAGATGCTTTGTTCTTTGCAGATAGTGATAGAGATGGAAATTCAAATAAAGAAGAGGATCTTGTATTTTTTCCATCGAGACATTTGACTACGTGTTTGCATATTGTTTTTTCAAAACTTTCATTTCATCGGCGAAATAGACTTTCTATGTGTCAAGTTCAAAAATTGTCTATCTATCGAGAATTCGGGAGATTACCCTTACCGAAATTCCCCTCAACTTAAGGGTTAACCCTGCAAGTTGAGGGTCAACTCTTGAATTGAGTGATCGAAATAAAAATGAGCCTCGAGTTGAGAAGAATTTCCGTAAGGGTGTGACTGTGAAACATACACACGATCAATCAAAAATAATTTTTAACGAATTTCTCAAAAAATAGTTGACGTTTTCGTAACAGAAATCACTTTTTTCACGGAAAAAGGACATATATTTCAGACTGATCCATCATTACTACAGTTGCTGGTAAAATGCACTCCATGAGTAATCACCCCAATTTTCGAAAGGTCAAAGAAAGCTTACATCAAAGTTATAATTTCGTTTGATCCCCAAAAGCAAAGCTCAGGCGGAAAATATCGGAAAAGCACAAATCCATGTTCCCAGATTATAAAGATGCTTGCAAAGCTCGAAACGGAAAAGAGCTTTTTCGAGAATAATTTTCCGTTTACATCCACATTCGAGGATGATATGCGGTGAACGAAGTTTGCCGCAGAGATTTCGTTTACTTGGATGTTACATCGGATTTTGTTCGGCCATGTCCACTCGCAATTTTTTGTACAGCGTGGAAAATTAAACACAAAGAAAATCTACCGACTTGGCGAATTTCCACGTGAAATTTTCATGGTTGAATCGTTCCATAACTCACATTTGAATTTCCAGCGGTTGATGGAGTGAAACGAATTGATGAATACCGTATTCGAGCCGATGTCAATATTTTCGATAGCTCGATTACTAACTTTGTTCTCCATGTAATTTTCATACAAACTCGGGATTGAATTGTCTGACTGTTCGAGAACATGATTTTAGCTACAGGGTTTTTCCGAATCATTGAGTAGGGTTGCTTTGGTTTGTTTGTTTTTTTGTTTGTTTATACATAACATTACTTGCATCTACATCCTATTTACTATTAAGTATTGCATCTGCTGAAAGGGTTTTCTAGTAAAAATGTACTCCTTATCCAACCCTCAACATTTCTTTCACGAAAAAAGCATTCTTCATTTGTCCAATTTATTTGAACTTCCCCAGCTTTTTTTTCAAAAAATCTCTATTCAGCTTCTGGTCACTCCCCACACAAAAAAATTTCTCACGAAAAAGAAAAAAATCCATCCTTTATGTTTGGAGTCAAGAACGAAGAAGGCAGAAAATAACCGATTAAACCCTACAAATTTCTTTTATTGAATACGAATTCCTGATTTATTCATTTAATTCGAACACTCCCAATCTGTTTTCCTCAACGAACTTCCACTGAGCTTCTCGTAACTCTCAAGACAAAAAACTTCCCCAAAAATGAAACAAGTTGTAGGAAGAACTGCAACCTCAATGTCTCGAATCGAGAGCAAAAAGAGCAGGGAATAAGAGGGCGTAGCGTCATTGACCCAGAGTTCGAGGGCAAAAATCTATTACGACGCTCATCTGCAACCATAAATCAATCTGTTTATATCCTGCAGGAAGCGAGGGAATGAAACTGCGCGAAAGGGGGGCAGGCTTCGTACGCATTAAACGCTCAAGGCCCCCTGGCTCCGATCCAACTGTATAAATTATCCCACTCTGCATTGGGTCGATGGCCCTAGTTTTCTCGCGAAACAGTGCGGTAATGGATTATCTGATTAAAGAGATACTGCTGCATCGAGTGAGCACGTAGATCACTCGATAGTTCGAAATTTTGCTGAATGAACAAATCGAGAAGAGGTTTACGTGTATTTATAGAGTTTGTGGTTCGCAAACAAATCCAGTATTTAAGATTCAGTAAAGTAGGTAAATTCTCAATCATCAGATTCAGGGGAAATATCAGGGGCGGGAAAAGGGGTGCGAAGATCCCTTAGAATTTTGCTGTGGTTTTTTTGAGTTTTTCAGAATTTGTAGAATTGTTGTTAATACTTATTCCAGGTTTTTCGTTATCATTTGAAATCAATTAATTTTGGAGCATGATTGACATGTTTGTACGTTCCGCAAAATTTCCAGTCAGTCAAATTTTGGAAGATTCGTAAATATTTATGACAATCAATGCATAATTATCGAAATTTCACGGATTTTAATTTTTTCAAGATCTCTACGAATTTATGTAAATTTCAAAGAAGATTTTTCTCCAATCAACATCTGTGGGTTTTTTTAAAAACTTAAGTATTCTACAATTTAACGAAAAACGAGAAATTTATTTCTTTGATTTCTTCTTGCTCGGTAAAATTTTGGAGGATTATTATTCATTTGTTTATCATACCTAAAATTCCTAGAATGATAACATCAGATAACAAAAAATTCTTGCAGTTGAATCACAATAATAGAAAACATGATATTACTATAACTTTGCTACTATTTTTGGAGAAACTAATTCACTGGCGGTGATAACCCAGAAATACGATTTACCGTCCCAAGCGTTCCCATCGGAGAGACGCAGTAGAATATTCATGGAATATTTTACAGGAGCGAAGTGATTGGATTTAATAGAAATGAAATTTCAATAGCAATGCATTAAGCATGTAGTATAATGCTTGCATTGATTATAATGTTTCCAATCGCGTTATCAAACGAGCATCATAAATGAATCCGAAATTTTTGTTTATAAATCAAAAACTACTGCAATATTTCCATAATCCCTTCATTATATTTTAACGTGCAGTATATGGAACTAGTCAAAAACTACTACAATATTCCTATGATCCTTTGAGTACATTTTAACATGCTATTCAGTATGTAAAGACTAGTACGAATTAGTTTAGTTACAGGAAGCGACCCAGAATATTTTGATAATTTTATCAACTAGGTCATGGAGGAAACAGTTTGCCAATAAAATTTGGAAATTAATGAGGAAACTGAACAACGTAGCGTCACCCAAGATGAATTTGACGATATTCTTCTGAGTTAATGATTCTACTTACTCGAACAAGGCATGTAAAATTTATAGACATACTTTAGAAACTTTGAAAGAGTTCCAGAATTGTGACATTTTTTTCAATGATTCGATTTGATCTTCGTACCACCGGAAAAGCAGTAATCCACTATTTAATTACGGAATAATGACTGAGTAAATGTACCCAAAAAACGAACTTAACGAATTCACTTAACTTTGAAATTCATGATTTACCTGTCGAAAAAAATTGATCATGATGTGTAAAGACGTTATATTATTGAAGAAAAATCAATAAAAATTTCCGTTCATGTTTATTCTAAAACATTTTCTCGGTAACAGAGAAAAAACCCAAGATAACCAAGATCGAACAAGTTTTATCTCTGTCCATTCGTACAGATTAACACGGTCATTACTGAGGCATCTAAAAAATAATCCCACCGAGCAATGAAAAATGTCGTCGGAGATAATGAAACGTTTCGATTGCCAGGCAGAGGGCAAAAAAGTCTCAATAGGGTTCGTTTAGGATCGAATTCTGGGCGAAACGAGGAACGAGCCGGGCGCAAAAACTACGAACGTTTCGATTACACATCTGCCGAGCCCTTATCTAATGGTCGAGGTATAAGAAAAATGAGTTTAGCATTCGAGTTGTAATAAACGAGACCACCAGGATTTCACCCCAGATTTTTCGATTTACGTTTCACTGTGAATTCGGCAACGGCGCGAGCAAATGATGAATCGTTCGAGCGTATTCAAGACCGTAAAAAAAGATGAAAAGTGAATCGAGTGTATGAAAGATGATCGATTTTTTACGGTAAACTATACGTCTATGAAAAATAAATATTACGATACATAAGTCTTAATTCACAAAAAGATAACAAAAACTGGAGAGAAATCATAGATAGTTTGTAAGTAATACCAAAAATTATGAAATTACGATTATAAATGTCAGCCTGAAATATATCTACATCATTTAATCATTATCATATTCAAAACACAAGTCAAGTAAATGAAAATTATACAAAAATGGAAGCGAACCTTGCGACACTATAAATTGGCAGAATTGCCGAAATCCGTAAATCGATAATTCGAGAGTTAGAGCCTTCCAAAATGATGAAAAATCATTTCCAAAAATCAGTTTTTCGAAAACCTGCAAAAACCCGAAATGTCGTTCGAAACTCTTAGTCCGTTAAAAGAATTGGGAAATTTTCTCATGCGAGGGAAATATCACTCCACCTTACATTTCCGATTTTCCGGAGTAAATGCCTGAACAAACCGCGATCTATACCACTGAAAATTGATGGACTTGATACTCTGGATGCACTACTTTCCAGACACCGCAACGTGTCATGAAAGGAAAGAGGATTATTTTTAATTGCGGCGTCAACCCCGCCTCACAATACCACCCACTTGTTCGTTCGCTCGCTTTGAAAATAAGCTTGTACATTCGTTAGGTGTTGCGACCCGATAAAAGCTACTGCACTTTGTTGCGCGGCCTCGATTCCTCCGCATCCTCGTATTTTTCATGCGACAACAATATTTTCTCTCTAGGCTTGAACGTTTTTTTATAGCTATTATCAAGGGAAAAAATCATTACCACTTTTCGCAGGAAAAAATTGCTCGTGGAATTATGTCCGAAAATTAAGTTTTATTCAAAATATCTTCGGAAAACTAACAAATATTGGTTTCCTCTCGTTGTTGTAACTTAATCGTAGAATTAATATAAAAATTTTCCAACCTGATAGAAAACTCACACAATTTATACGATTAAATGAATAAAAAATGTACGAACAAAAATTTTGCGTCGCCTCCACTTTTTTTGAAAGCCTCAAATTCGTTGAATAATTATTATTACACTAATTGCGAAGTGTACTATTTTTAAAAAATAAAGTTTTGTACATGCAATCGATTTTTCCTCGATATTCTTCCATTTTTAGGCTCAGTAAACGCAAAATTAAATTTTTGAGTGTTATTTATGTACAATATTACAGTATATTACGAAGGTAAAAAGTAGTCGAAAAAGGCCGCGAAACAACGTTGCGTAACACTTGAACAACCCCTAGGAATCCTTTTTTCATTTCTACCTGGATCGTTAAAATGTTCTACTGCGAATTTAATTACTATCGGAGTAATCGGTGTCTTATAAAGATTGATTAATGAGAATAATAAAAGGATGATCGAAGGTAGTTTTCGAATGCCTCCGGAGAACGCCTCATCAACTCCATAATTCCGCGTTTCTGGGTCGCAGAAATTCGCATTTACGCCTGGTAATACCCGTTTAGCGCCGATACGATCTTAAAGAGACAAGAATCCGGGGTACATAGAATGTGAAGATTGCTGCTCGCCCTCTTACGTTTCGGAACAATACCGAATCGACGAAAACGAGAATCTGCTGACGCTCGAGGGTACAGACAGAATTTTCGAAGTATTTACAATGGGATTCTTATGTTCTGTATTTTATACGGACGAAACTTTGTAGTTGTTTCGTCCTTCTAAAATAAAAGGACGTTCTGAAAAACAGGAAAATCGTTCAATATCTCCAAAATTTAAGTCAATCGCAGAGTTCAGTACCAGAAGTTTGACTGAATGATACGTAGACACAAGTTCTTTTTTTCATTAAGGCTTCGAACCCTTAACAAAAAATCGATCTCAATAAAAAAAATAACTTCAATGTAATAAATTATCCGTGTCATTCTCATGGATTCAATGATACTACCGAACGCATAAACAATTTAATCAACTACAAGTTTTTGTATGTTTTTCACTTTTCGTACTTAATTTATAATGAAAATTTAGAATTCTCATGATAAAATCAGAGTTCAAACTATTTTAGAAAATTTTGAATCGTTCCCTAAACCATCTGAGTTTCGGGAAATTTTAGTCGACGTATAACGAACGTTCGTTCACGCTTTTACGGTCGATCTCTAGAGAGCGAAGACTATTCCGGACATTTGACTGCAGTAATGGAATAGCCTTTCCGCGCGAGTTTATACACAGTACGAACGCTTTTACGGTGTACCCGCGTTGGGCGGAATAAACTGAAACATAGGAACAAAACGCGTACAATAATTTATAAACTTCAATCAGTCTACGGATACGCGGGCCTCATAATCCTGTGAAATGCTCTTGCGCTAATGCTGTTTCGCGAGGGTGAAATTCAGTATTAACGTGTTAAACGCAATGGTTCGTTACTGTCGTTACGTGTAATGAGATAGAATACATTGCCGAGTGTGCGAAAGCTGTTGTTTTTGGTGAGAGCAAATGTTGTGGTTCGTACAGTTTTTAAATAGGCTTTTTAGTCTCTTGAAGTTGTATGAATGCGAAGTTTTTAGAGATTATCAGGAAATTTTTCATGCTAACTTCTTAAATGCCCTGGTGGCATCGGAAAAACCGTAGAAAACCGAAGAATTTTCAAGAATTTTCAAGTTTTCAAACATTCCGGAAAACTGTGAAATTTTGAGCTTGTAAGGTTTCGGAATTTTCAAAATCTCTCAAATATCGGAAGTGTTAAATAAAGAAGTTAAATGAGTAAATGAATGGATAGAACATTCGAATAAATAAATTCAGTTATTGAATTGAACAAATAAATAGTTAAATTTATAAGTTCAGGAAAGCTGAAACTTATCAAATTTCGGTCCATTTTGAAGTTCTGGAGATTCTGGAATTTTGAAGTTCGGAGAATTGGGCAGAATTATAAAGTTTTAGAGAATTGAAAAAAATTGCGAAGTTTTGAGCTTGTGAAGTTTTAGAATTTTTCAAGTTGCAGGAATTTTGAAATTTTTGAATAATTCCAGAATAATTGAATTTTTACGATTTTTTCCTCAGCCCCAATCTGAAAACGCCAGAATTCCGAAAAACCTAATATAGCTGAAAAAAGCCAGGCGAAGCAAAAAATTTGTTCATTCCAGTCAATAGCTCATCATTTCGTCAAATGTCAAAAATGTTTAATTTCAAGAAAATTAAGGAATTAT
>JAPYZK010002114.1:0-18262 GCA_030522785.1 Platygaster equestris | reverse complement strand
TACTATTAACCTGTACCTGTACTATTTAACCTCTTAGTCAAAGTGTCTTATATTATTTTTTATATTTTACGAAATGTCCTCTTTTTCGACCGTATGTAGAGAAAAATTGTGTACAATTACTATAAATATTCGAATTTTTTTCTACTTCCAAAACTTTGAACGTGTAACTTCAACTGTATACTTCGATTCGAAACAATTCCAGTTCAAACTTATCAGTTTCGAACGTGATTTCAAAAGACATTTTTGATGTTAACGTTTAAAACTTGACAGGTGTAATTTCAATTCTAGCTTGAGGTTCAATTCCAAACTTTAAAAATTGAACTCTGAATTAACAACTTCAACATGTGAAGTTCAAGGAAACTGCAAATAATTTCAGCTCTTCAAACTCTGCATCAATTCAATCTCAACTGAAAACTGCAACTTCGAGTTGACACTCGAAACTTCAAATTGATCAATCTCGAATAAAATAATAGAATAAACTTTGAACTCCAACATATAATTTCGGAAAAATCTCGACATCGAACTTCATCTTCAGACTTCAAACCCATAACTTCAAAATGTACAAGAAATTTGAGAGAAACTTTTGACTCAAATTTCAAACTTCGAAGAAACTTCAACTTTTAACTTGGATCAAAAACTGGAAACTATAGAATTTTGTAACTCTGGAATGTAAACTCGTAAAAAATGGCAACTTCGAATTATCAACTTCGAACCTCGAACTCTAGAATACAAATTCGACAGAAACTTCCCAATTTGAAATTCGGGCATGAAATGAACTTGAAGTTTGAATCTCAGTTCGTATCTTTAAGCTATAAACTCTTGTAAACTCGAAATAAATTCCGACTGCAAACTCCATACTTTAAACTTATAATAACTTTCAAATGTGAACATATTGAACATATACATTAAACTTCAACATCCAACTTCCAATAGGAACTTCACAACCTTGCAAGAACTTCAGCTCTAAACTGCAACTTGTGCTTCGAACTTATAACTTTTGAATGTAAAATTATAAAATGAACTTGAATGAAACTCTAAAACTAAACTTTAATTAAAACTCTATAACTCGAAGAAACTTAAACTGAAAACTGTAACTTGTGACTTCAAATCCAACTTTGAAAAATGAACTTGAAATAAATCCGAAACTCCAACTCCATTCGTAAACTTGCAATAAACTTCAACTTTGAACTCACAATCAGACCAAACTTCGATTTTGAACTCGAAACTTCAAACTTATCACTGTCAAATAAGAACTTAGAAAACACTCTACATTAAAATTCAAACTTAATAATTTATTTTTGACTCAACATTTCGTGATTAGATCTCACAACTTCAAAACGGCAACACTGAAAAAAATTTCGGAACTTTTTTCAGCCGTTAAATTGGCCTTTTTCCGACTCTGTCAGCAGGTCACCCTATACATGTACAAGAACTATTCAAGACATTTATACAGTCACTCATTACGCGATACTATCACGAAAATCCAGAATTCATTCCACTATCATCCCAGTTTTGCGTCCAATCAAATTTTCCGGGTCGATGAGGATCGCGTTATCGCTTATTGGAGCCAGGCAAATATGTTCTTAGTCCTCCCATGCCATTTCGATTATCATAGACGGGTAATGCCTCAATTACGACGAAATTATGTTCGACAAAGCAACAGAACTTCTGTATTACAGTTGGGTTCATTTAATCGCATGTGCATCTATCGATAAGGGCGCGAGAATACCCGACCCTCGAGTATCTATTTACGTCAATGTGAATGTGTGCAATATTCCGACCGTTGTGTTATTCAACTCGTATGTGAATCACAAGTAAAATGTAACCCAAAAATAACCAAAGCTTTCGATTTTCCACGGTCCGCGCAAGCGAGGACTCGAGTCCCTCGAGATTCACAGTACTTCTGCGCATTCTCGGAGTAAGAAAAAATTAGGTTAGGTTTAAAAACGTTGAATGGAGCTTAAAAGCATTGCGGAGAAAGCTGGCACAAAAATTGATCAAAACTTTCTACAGCCTAGGAATCAGATGGGATTAGTAATGTGAAACGAAAGGCTGACGTTAGGGTGCACTTTAGCAATCCAACAAAAAAGCTCTGCTAACACAGATGATGTAATAAACACAAATTTTCTCAAATTGTTTGGATACTAACTATGTGTACACTTTAGCAATCAAACGAAAAAGTGCCGCTAACGTCGATGGTATAGAAGGCAGGATTCGTGGGGTCCAACCGGGAATACATATCGAAACCAGTCATACGAATCCTTGATTGTGAAATTTGATTTGAAAAAATGATTTTCACGTGGTCACACAGATTTTCTTCGATTGTTTCGATCCTGACTATGCGTACACTTTAGCAACTGAACGAAAAAGTGCTGCTAACATCGATGACGTAGGGGGTAGGATTTGCGGGGTCTAACCGGAAATCTATTCCAACACCACTTGTACAAACCGTTGACTGCGAAATTTGATTCGACAAAATGATTTTTACATTACCACACACATTTTACACAACTATTTTGACACTAACTATGCATTTTTCGACTACGAATCATAATACGATGTTTTTCCATTCGATCATCGCCAAGCCAATCATAAACATCGATTTTGAAATGAGCGCGGAATACTCGCCAATTTTCGTCTCATTTCCAAGCGGCACAAAGCCGTGAATCGCGTTTCATCGAGCCAGTTCTGTTGGAACTGCAACTTTTTGAATGATATTTTATCAGTGGCTGGCTTTTAATTAAGCTCTCGGCGTTGCTCAACAAACACCACGCCTTCGTTATAAAAATATCGTCGAATGTTCGCGTCCAGGTTCAGAATTCCGAATAATGAGTGCCTTTCGTTTCGTTGGTTCGATATAATGAACGCGACCTCGTTTGACGATCCCCTTCCCATTCGAAAAATGTTCGTTCTATGCATTTTTACAAACACGAAAATGATACAAAATTTTCCGAGAGGTATTCTGACTGGATCGCGTATCGTTATTAAATATAACAAACCAGCGGAAACGGCGATTGGGTTTTTGGAACAAAAGGATGAAACTTCGTTATACCCCGTTTTCCGATAGTGCGTTGAATGCAAAAAATATGATAGTGAAAAGTGGCATCGCAACTGGAAATAAGGCTTTTTGTTCTCTATTGAAAGGAGAATATTTTTGGATAGTAGAAAAAAATTCGTCCATAGACGATCGTTTGACAGGTGAAGTTCTCTAAACGATTGCCGTTTGAAGTACTTTTTTCCTCTTGGATAATTTTCGTGCAAGTGAAAATGGTATGAAGCGTCAGAGAATTGGAATTCCGGGCAACTAACTATGTTTTTCCGCACATTCCTTTCGCAACTTCAAACACATTTTAGCATATTTCCCATCACAGAGAGGACGCAGCCACATTTCCTGAATATCTCGCCTTTATCATAGGTACCTGAAATACCTGAGTACGCTACCTATAGACACCTAAAATCGATCGAACTACACTAACGATGGAAAGCGACGAGTTCTCGAAAATTTTTGCTTATCTGGAAACTTTTCTAATTACCCAGTCCCGAATTATTTTAATAACCGAAAAATTTCAATCGAAATCTGTCATTGATGATCTTCCCTTTCTTGTTTGATCTTACTTCTGCACGAGCAGTCGAGAACACCGACAGAGAAGAAAAAAATCATACTCGCGACACATTGCGAGACTTTTGCACTCGGAGTTCATATTAAGCAAACTGAATCTTCTCCTGCCTCGAGTTTCAAGTATATCTGTTCGCGAGCATATTCGCGCGTATCTCTAACGGATAAATATCTCGCAGTTTGTAAGACGTGTTGCGCGAGGCAAGGGATAACAGAGCGGGGCGAGAGAAAAGTAGGAAAAGTTGGGGCGTTACGAGCGCTATTTGCACAAGGAGCGCTAGACGCGAAATATCCCAGCAACTTTTTTTTCCGTGTTAAAAAACCCGCCGCCATCTCAAGTTGTAAAATCAAACGGTGGAGGCCGTTACGACGAAGTACGAATGCTAACGCAACAACGTTTTCTCCCAAATGTTGCGTGAAACTCTTCGTTTTTTATCGAGATAATAAAAGGAGCTCGGGTTATAGAAAATTTTTATTCGGTGGGTTTCTGTGACTTTCAAGAAGTGCTGATTAGGATAGAAAAAAATATCGAGTGAACTTCTGGAGATTTCAGAAATCTTTAACATCATCATATTTTACATCATTTTGAGTAGATATGGCAAAAACTTATATGTTGCACTCGTTTCATCTACAATAATGAACAAAAAACTATCAAATGATATTAGTTTCGTGTAAATGAATGAAAGTCTATCAGGGTATAACTAATAACGTTTCGGTGCTTGAGAGCACGTTTTTTCTCGCAGTGTACAATCAAGCATAAAAATACTTGTTGAACTGGTTTCGAAACATTTTTGTTTGCCATTATGAAATTGAGTGTCAACTCCGTCCAGCCACAGTTTGACATACGAGAAAGAAACGTGACACCGTTGACGCTTCGTCTGAGGCGACCGGACAAAGCAAAGCATTCGCCGAGGAAACCCGTTTTTCCAGTAGAAGGCGTGAGAAAGTGCGCGCTAGTTCGGCATGAATAGAATGAATCGTCAATGAAACGATACTGTTACTTCAGCGCCATAGAAGGAAAGCGAATTAAACACTTAGGTGTTAACATTTGTATGAGCCAGCATGTTAGGCGTTCTGTGATTAACTGAGGGATGTGTGTGTGGGATGTTTATACTCGTTTTAGAACGCCTTCATGACGGCGTGATTTAGTTGTTTTCTGATAAGGACAAAAGGATAAAATTATCATTTCTATTACACGAAGAAGTCGACCAGTTATTGCGTTTAACGTGACGGTCAAGTTGCGCACAAAGAAAAAAAGAAACCCAAAATTAGCAAAACACGACTACTTTCGGTTATCTTCTGCACTTTGGAAACTTGAAAATTCTCATGGGTTTTTTCAGGTTTTGTGCACAACTCGGTAGTAACCACGTTCAATATTGTAGACGGAGGAGATTGAACTTGTGTACGTCACTAAAAGAATGAATCAATGAATGAACGGATGAATAGATAAATGGATAAATGAGTAAATAAATGAATGTATGATGGATAAATAAATTGACGGATGAATAAATGAATGAATGGATCAATGGATGAATGAATGAATGAAAGCATGAATGGATGGATAAATAAATGAAGGAATGAACAAATGGTTGAATAATGGATGACTGAATGAATGAATTGATGAATGGATAAATTAAAAAATTTTATTTTGTAACCATTTGTAATCCAAGTTCAGTTAGCTATGCAGAGCTATGAATTGCCACGTTTCGATGCGTTTTCTGAGTGTTTTTGATGACTACGTTTCGGAATGTCAATTAACGCCGGAAAAAGAAACAAGATCGTGTATGTTTATGTGCCATGCTGAATAAATACAATTAGTACCCGTGACAGAATGGAAAGTCAGACAATTTCCCAAAACTTAGCCTCCATTTCGATGTTTCATCAACCGAATAAAAAGTTCCAAGAGATCATTCAAAGGATTATAAGAGACGAATAGTGATAGATAAAGAAGTTGTCAGCGTAAACCACAATTGTGAGAGAGCCACGTGTCATGAAAAATACATCATCGATCATCCAAACATCAATCATCTCCTGTTCACCAGACCAAAAACTCGCAAATCCGAGTAAAAGGCACCATCCCGAATTCAATTAATCCAAGTATCGCTTACCCGAAGACCGAGCAAATAGGGTAAGCAATGTTGCCTGATCTCCGTGCGCAAAAGTCACGATCTTTATCGCTAATCGAGAAATCGAAATCGTGCGCGGCGCGATATCAAAGCTGAGTGTTGCTTTCGCCCAGTCAAGAAAGTTGTCTAAATAGTTGAAAGCACCGGGCGAAGTTTCCGTCAAAGACGAAATCGATTAAAACTTCTGATCAGATTGGTGTACTTCGCCAGAACTTTTCGCCTCGCATTCCTGGCAAGTACCTGACTGAAATGAGAGATCGCTCTGATTTTCTTTCCGCGGAATCGCGCATTATTCGACTCCGTATCATTTTCTACGGAAACACTCAGTCACATGTGAATCAAAAATTCAAAGTTCTTCAAAGCTTGAAGTTACGATTGCATGAAGAGGACAGTTTCGATCTGGCACTAGATATTCTCGTACTTCGGAAATTGGGAACTCAAAACATCTGCGAATTTCACTCCTGAGCACATGTGGCGAACGTCGATCAAATCTATGAGATACATATATATGGTGGAAAGCTAGAAATTGCAGCAAAGTTGAGAATTTCGTGCAACGAATTTAATATACCAAAAGTCCTCTCCATCGGAATTCGAAACGAAACGATTGGTGACACTGTCAGGTTCCGACCGAGAAATAAAATGTTGGAAGTATGATCGAACTACGAATACCTACGACGTTCGACTAGTCAATATTTTCCGTGAAAAGTGTACCGAGGCGTTTCAACGTCATACGGTGGCGGTAAAAAGTCGTGGGACGCTACAATTTCGGTTTCAAGTCCCATGAAGAACCGTGAAATTGTGGGTACGTAACTGACGGAGATTGTCATTTTTTTCAAATTTCAGGGTTTTTTGAAAATGATGTATCCATTTAAGCTTGAAAATTTCTGGGATGGGAAAATATAGAGAGAAAAAAATATTGGGAAGAAGCGACCAAAATATATATGTATGAGCCAAATTTCTACAGACAGATAATTACTAAAGTAACGGGACGTTACTTAAGTAACGTCCCGTTACTTTGTCGTTATTTTTATTATTAAAATATCATCTTTATTTCGACATTCAGATGTCTACAAACAATGGACAACAAAGATATTGATGGATTTTTTTCCTCAAACTGTTTATTTCGAAGTTAAGTTAATTCGAATTCCATAAAGTCAAAAACTGAAAAACTCCTTATCTTTGAAAATGAAAAAAACTCCAGCATTGTTAAAAATTTCGGAATTTCGTAAAATATTTCGATCCCAACATGCAAGACATTCGTAAATCTCATTTTGAATTCTCCGAAATTTCTAAAATTTTTTCAAGTTTGAGAACTGAACAACTTTCGAATTCTTCGAAACTTCAGAATTCTTCCAAATTCTTACGAAATTTGGAATAGCTTAACTTTGGAATTCTACGAAACTTCTAAATTCCGAAACGAAATTTTGAACTTCTTTGGAATTTATTCAAAATTATCCAGAACTGAAAATGCCGAAATTTCAAAATTACGAAATTCTCTAAAACTTCTAATCTCTTTCCAATACGTCAGAACTTCGACATCTTGAAAATCCAAAACTTTAAAACTCGGCCAAATTCATAGAATTCATAACTCTCAAATTTTCGGTTTCAAGTTATTCGAAATTCTTGAAAACTTTCAAAATGTCTGAAACATATAAAAATTCGTAAGTAAGAAACATTAAAGTTCGTCAAAAATCCAAAATTCTTCCAAATCCGTCACAACATCAAATAAAAAAGCGACAAAACTCCGAAATTTTCCAAAACTTCCTAATTCCAGAACTCGACAACTCCAAAATTCTCCGGAACTTCAAAGTTTCTACAACTTGTGAAAATACCAAAATTTAAAACCTCAAAACTCTTGAATACCCGAATTTTTTTTAATTTGTCAGAACTTCGAAATCACAGAACTTCAGAAAGTTTAAAATTTCAAAAACTTCTACAACTCCGAAAATTCTAAAATTTCGAGCCATAAATCTTGGAAACTCTTCGAAACTGTCGAAAAATCTGAAACTCGAGAACTTCCAAAACTTAATAATTCACAAATACAAAAATTCTTCCAAGATTCTCGAAACTCCTAAATTACGGAAATCCAAATCCCCGATATTTCTGGAAATTCCGAAACTTTCAAAATTCATAATTATGCGAAACTTCATTATTCCTTGAAATTCCCAAACTTCAAAACTCTCGAACTTCAAAAATTTAATATTCTCGAAAACTTCAAAATTCTTCAAAACGTTCTAAACTCCCACCAAGTAGGAATGAGTCACGTGAAAGTAACGAAAATGTCCTTACTCTTCACAGCGTGAAAATTAACGAGTAACCATTATCGTTACTTCGTAATAAAAGTAACGCGTCACGTTCTCATTACACCTCAAAAAGTAATGTTTTAGAGTAACTCGTTACTTCTAAACCCTGACTAATCAAACCGAATTCTGTGTATCCATTGAACTACAGCTTGCCCTGGAGATCCTGGAGATAATATTCCAACAGGTATTCCGAAAAAAAAAATACCAACAAACCCTGTCCCCGACCACAAGTCGTTTACCCGCCTCGGCTGCAAAAGCATGTCTCACTGCAGCAACCTAATCTCGCTCGGGAAATTGCACGCCGTAAAGGTGTGTTGCTGACCTTGCCGGAGAAACTCGCGTTCCAGCGTGCAGCACAGGGCCACGCACGCGGGTCTCGCGATAACACCAAAACAGACATTTCTCCGGAGCGTGCATTTCGAACGTCTAGACGCGGCGAAATCGATATCACCAAGAATCGCTGGCTTTACGCAATTATCCTGTCGACGCCGTTAATCGCGGCGTAAAAAAATTCCCGGTCTCTGAAAAGACTCCCGAGAGCTCGTTACCTATCTTGCCCCCGCGAAAATTTCGTAAAACGATTTCGCAGGGCTTTGCCGCCGGCAGTCATTAACGCGCGCCACTGAAAAATTAGGGCCTCGGTTTCGTGACGAACCGCTGCTTCGTTTTCGACTCGGTGCGGGATTTTCGAGCTTTCGGTTGCGGTTCTTTTTAATTCATTTGGGAGCTCTGCGTTGGAAACACTTGCAATGGTTTGGGAACGTGAGTCTTGGGTGGGATTAGTGGGAAATAGTACACTTGGCAGCTTTGGATTTTGACTATTGAGATATAGTGGACAAATCACTTCCTCAAAGATTTGGGATTTTCCGAGGTTTGGAAATAACGCGTTACTTCTAAAACGTTTAACGATAACGTAACGCGTTACTTTGATTACGCAGTAACGATATCGGTAAACGGTTGGTTTTCACGAGGAGACAAGTATCGGAATTTCCGTTACTTTCGCGTTACTCATTCTTATTTATTGGGAATTTCGAACGTTTTGAAGGATTTTGAAGTTTTTGAGAATATTGAAGCTCTAAAGTTCGAGAGTTTCGAAGTTTGGGAATTTCGAGGAGTATATATCAAAGTTTTGCAAATTCATTAGGTTTTAAAGTCTGGAAATTTTCAGAGATATAGGAGACTTAGATTTCCGAAATTTAGAAGTTTTCGAAAAATTCGGAGAATTGTGGATTTTTGAAATGAAAAAGTTTCGGAATTTCTCAAGTTTCAGATTTTTTGAGAGTTTCGAAAAGTTCAAATTTCATAACTTAAAATTTTTGGAATTTTGGAAGTTGTAGGATGATTCGAAGTTTTCGAAATTCAAACATTCTGAGTTTCGAATTTTTCAAGTTCTGACAAATTGAAAAAAAATTTGGGAGTATCAAAGAATTTTGCAGTCGACAAGTTTCGCAATTTTCACAAATTGTAAAAATATTGAAAGTTTCGAAGAATTTCGGAATTTCCGAATTGAGAAGTATTGGAAAATTTTAAAGTTTTTTAGCTCTACAATTCCGATTTTGTGACAAATTTTGAAGAACTTGTGAATTTCGACAATTTTTGAAATTGTTAACTTTCGGATTTTTATACGTCTTGGACATTTCGAAACATTCTAGAATTTTGAAGAACTCGAAACCAAAAGTTTTAGAGTCATGAATTCCATAAATTTTAGCGAATTCCAATGTTTTGGATTCTCAAGATATTGAAGTTCTGACGAATGTTGAAGAGACTGGAAGTTCCAGTTTTGCAGTTTCGGCATCTTGAGAAGTTTTAGAGTATTTCGAAAAATTCCGAAGAATTCCAAAATTCTGTGATTCCGAATTTCGTAAGACTTAACAAAATTTTTCAGTTATGAAGAATTCGAAAGTTGTTTAGTTAACTCAAAGAATTTTTCAATATTCTGCAGTTTCCAAAGAAAATTTCAAAAAATTCCAGAGTTTTTTGTCTTTCAAAGATAAAAAGTTATCAAGTTTCTCAACTTTTGTAAATCTAAATTCACTCGAATTCAAAATTACCAGTTAAAGAAACAAAATGTAGAAATATAGATTTCGACCATTACATTTCGATGTCTAAATGTTGAAATAAAAACGACATTTCAATGAGAAAAAAAAAAAACGATCAAGTCAATTTTTTTTCGAAGTAGCGATAACTCAACGAGTAACATATTTTCTCAGTAATAGTAACGTATCACGTTACTATTTTCTAAGTAACATTCCAAACCCTGCGATTTCCAGAATTATAAAAGTCATATGATACTCATTTCATAAATTACGAACTTTATTTCATCATACAAAGTGAAAAAAATGCGTCCAAAAACTGGCCACTGGAAAAAAGACGAAACAATCGATATCGTAATAATATAAAAAATCTCAGTCGAGGCTGCAGAGGCGCAAGTACGCGAATACCTTGAACGAATGGGGTGTCGAGTTTTAAGGTTAACGCCCGCTAATTACGGGATCCGGTGGCCAATTGAGCTAATCCAATGACCCGTTCGAGGGAGCCATTATTTCGCAGCCCACACAAGCCACATGCAATAATTGAGCAATCAAGGCAGCATTATATAACGTGTATATTGCAATTATTAACCGGCGATAATTATTAGTTGGAAGGCGTGGTAAATTTGGTCAAGTCGATAACACACGTATTCCGTGAGTCTTATTTTCCGAATTAAAATTTTGAGAAAATTATGGATGATTCAAGTCATCAGATTTCAACTGCATAATGTATTACTATTTTTGGATATTTTGAGTCATTTTTGAAAATCTTGATACAATCAACGCGAATAGTGAGTTTTTTAGATTATGTATTTCTGGGATTTTTTCGAAATCTCAATATATTTCGGAAATACAACTGAACGGTCTTGAATTATAATCAAATGACGAAAACTAATTTATTATTCAAGTTTCGCGTATTATTAATATAATTGTCAAGGCTGGGAGTATATGATTTGTTAGCGAAAAAAAAAATCATCCCCATAAGAAAATTATATGGTGGTGAAAATTATACAGGTTGTCCCAAAATCACCGTAAGATCGGAAAACGATCGATTCTCCATAAAATTCAAGGACAATAATTGTTTTAAAATTTGAGGTTTCAATTATTTTTCCTTTGTCATTTTCTAAAATTTGCCAAATTATCGTAGACTGATGTGTATTTTCGAATTTCCAATCAGTCGGCCGAATTATAGAAAGTATTTTAAGTTTTTTGGAATTTATAAATTTTTTGAATCCAGGAAAATTTTTTGAAGTTTTGTCAATATTTAAAAATTTGCATAGTAGAAAAATCGAATATTTTCTTCGAATTTGAAAAATGCATTTTTTAGAGTTTTCTGAATATCCGAAAAAGTGCATATTTGAAAAATCTAGTATTTCTATAAATTTGTAGAATGCAGAATTTTTTGGATGAGGTTGCATCGTTTGCAGAGTTTGTAGATTTTCTAATTTTCACAAATACACATTTCTTGTTGAAATTTATGGTTGTTCAACAATTTGTATGTGCGAAATCTAGGTAATTTGTGCACAGCTATGGTATCATTTGGAATATTCAGATGAGTCGAAAGTTTTAAATGAAGTTGAAAAAATTGCAATTTTCGCGAAACTCTGAAAATTTGGAAATATGGGGGAAAATTGAACATTTTTCGAAAAATTTTTGAATTTTGAGCAATATCATTAAAAACTGGAAATTTCTAAATTCCCGCGAAAATTTTCTGATCTGAAAAATGTATAAAGTCACAGCAGAAATCAAAAAACATGGTCGAAAGTCTCAAAAAAGTTGGAAAACATCAAATTTCCATATCTGGAAAATGTCCAATTTATCCGAAACGTTGAAAATTTTAGAATCCATGAAAAAAATCCAACATTTCCCAAAATTCACAAATCGTCAATATATGTTCAATGAATTGAAAATGATTTCAATATTTGTTAAACTTTCCTTTTGCAAAATTTGAAATTCCAAAACTCCGAAAAGTTCCAAGTTACTTAAATTTTGTTGACAATTTGTAGTTTGTAAATTGTAAATTCATAGTTTCGACGTTTTATTAAAAAATTTTTGATTGTTAAAGTCGTTGAAGTATACTATAAAAATTGGGAAATTTCATCAATTCCAGCGAAAATTTTCTGATCTAAAAAATGTAGCATGTCACATCGAAAATCGGAAAAATAATAGAATATCTCCAAAAGTTGAAAACCCTCAAATTTCGTTACGAATCCGGAAAATGTCCATTTCATCCGAAATGTTGAAAGTTTTCAATCCATGCCAAAATCGAGACATTCCCAAAATCTGATAAACATTAATATATTCAATTAATTTCGAATTGTTTGAATATTCGTGAAAATTACTTTCTGAAAACTTTTAAATTCCCGAATTCCGAAATATTCCATATTTCTCAAATTTTGTCAACAACTTCCATTTTTCGTAAAATATTAAAATATTCCACAAAAAATTGTTTACAACACTCACAAAATTTCGAAAATGTCCAAAATTTTGCAGAATAATCGAAATATTGCGACTCAAGTTTTACATCATGAAAATTTGTAATACTTCACAAAACTTGGAAAAGTAATATGAATTACAAAAAGTCCATCCAACGCCGAATAAAATTGTTACACTGAGAGAAGAAAAACTGTTAATATACGTATATTTATACGTTATTTTACTGTTAATATACGTATATTTGTTTACGGCGAAATGAATATAAATTTGCTCCAAATATATGAAACTTTGAATTTAAAATAATTTGTCAACTGTTATAACGTCAAAATAAATAAAAAATGTCATATATTTGAGAATTTGAGAAAAATACAAAATTGATCAATTTTTGACGATTTCAAGTTTCTTAAATTTTTGAACGAAAATGAGAAAAAATAAAAAAAATAATTGAACTCGATTGTTTTGAAAGACAAAATGCTTGTTGGGTAATTTTTACGTTTTTATGAGAATGGTGAAATTATCATCATTGGCGGTTGAATAACGAAAAAAATCCAACATTAGACGATTTCAGAATTATTTAAATATTATATTCAGTTCGCCATAACCAAATATTCGTATCTCAACATCTTTTCACAATTTTATGGAAAATCTATATAATTCCAAAATTTCACTCAGCACAACCATCAAAATCCTCCCATGATCCCCCAAAAGCCCTAACCACTCTCATAAAAGCACAGGCCACTTCCATGCTTCCGGGGCACTAATTCCCCGAAAATACGGCGAAGGGAAAATTATCCCGTCCGCGATAAGGCAAATCTGATCCGTAAATTGCCTTCGGTGTATGGCAGGGCTCCTCCTGAATACTTCACGGACAGTGACCTCGATTGCACGGACGGGGTAAACACAGTGCAGCCAAGCACTTGTACTTTCAATGTATCGCGCCATTCTTGTATCGTGTGGACCTTTGCCAAGCCTCAAAGGCTCCCGCATAAAAGCACCATGCGCAGACGAAAACTTATCCAACCCCCCCCCCTGCCCTCATGCCCCCCCCCCTTCCCCTGGCTAAACAAAGCACAATGACGCCCAAGTACGAGAGCGCGTTTTTGTTCTCATAACTCCGTCGCCCACTGGGAAAAAACTTTTGGCCTACGCATTTCGTTTTGCCCGAGTTATTCTGAGTTTTTTTCCGAGCTCGGGGTATTCAGCGCAAATAAAGAGTGGTGCTAGATTCTAGGCGGTTTTGAAAACGGCTTGTAAACGTGGGTTATGAATTTTTTTGTAAATTTCTGGAGTTATTGATGTAACAGAGAATGAACAGGAATTCGCGAGACATTGTTTCACATAGAAATACGTACGAATTAATAGGTTTTGGAAGTAACGCGTTACTTGTGAGGCGTTACTTTGAAAAGTTGCATTTTTGACTGCAACGATAACGTAAAGCGTTACTTTGACGATGACGGTGACTAGTTACTTTTCACGCGGTAAAGAGTAACGAAATTTCTGTTACTTTGACGTTACTCCTTATTTATTGGAAATTTCGAAGGTTTTGAAGAATTTTGGAGTTTTTAAGAATATTGGAGTTTTTGAGTTCGAGAGTTTCGAGGAGTATTAAAGTTTTGCATAATTATAAAGTTCATAAGTTTTGGAACAGTCGGTGATATCGGAGATTTGAATTTCCGGAATTGGGGAGTTTTGAAAAATTTGAAAGAATTTTTAAGTTTTTAAGTTGAAAGGTTTTGGAATTTCTCAAGTTTCAGATTTTTTGAGAGTTTCGAAAAGTTTTCGAGTTTTATTGCTTAAAAGTTTCGGAAATTCAGGAGTTGTAGGATGATCCAAAGTTTTTGATATGTCGAAGTTTTGGGATTTCGAAGTTCTGACATATTTGAGTATTCAAGAATTTGAAATTTGTCCTGTTTCAGAATTTTCACAAGTTGTAGAAATATGAAAAGTTTTGAAGAATTCTGAAATTTTCGAATTTTGGAATTCAGAAGAAGAATTTTGAAGTATTCTATCTTTCCTATTTCGATGTTATGACGAATTTTGAAGAATTCTAGAGTTTTTACGAATTTTGAAGTTGTTAACTGAAGGATTTCCATACGTTTTAGACATTTTGAAAGTGTTGAAAAAAATTCAAGAACTTGAAACCAAAAGTTTCAGAGTTATGAATAATTCCATTAATTTTTGCGAATTTCAAAGTTTTGGATTCTTAAGATTCCGAAGATGTAACAAATTCAAAAGTTTTAAAGAATTTTGTAGTTTCCAAATTTCGGAATTAGAAGTTTTGGAGAATTTCGAAAAATTCCGAAGAATATAAAAGTTTCAGAGTTTAGGAATTCCGATTTTTTGGAGAATTCCGAAGTTCTGCGATTCTGAATTTCGTGAGAAATCCAAAAAGATGTTGAAGTTGTGAAAAATTTTTAAATTTTCTAGTTTTCGAACTTGAAGAAGTTTCAGAACTTCTAAATAATTCCATAAAAGATTCCAGAATTACCCGAATTTCCGAATTCAGAAATTTTGTCAGCATTCCAAAATTTCGAAGAATTATGGACTTCTAATCCACTTCAACTCGGAATAAACGATTTAAAAAACAAAATCCATTAGTATCGTTTTTGTCCATTGTTTTCAGACGTCTGAATGTCTGAATGGAGATGATATTTCCGGAAACCACGTAGAATTACATGAACACTAATATTGAATCGTAAATTTGAAACTTCAGATTCAAACTTCGAAAACTTATAATTCTCGCCCTGCGAAATTGCCTACGCTGCATTTTCCTAAACCATTGAATTTCCAACACCTTTTTGCGCTCGAACGACGCTTATTTCACGATTAACCAACTCTTTCGAGCGGTTGCGTGAAAAAATTTCGATCCCAATAAAATTCAGCTTTTCTCGGTGAAAGCTAAACGCACCCGAGAGAAAAAAGCAGTGCCCAATAATGCATAACTTACTTCTGATTCGAACATGATTGTTCATATGATCTCTGAATACATCGATATCCGAACAAAATATACTACCAGACTGAATACCCATGCGTATATATTTTTGAACATTTTTTTCGGGAATTTTCTGAATTCCCAAAATGTTCAGATATAATTCCAGACATAAATAAATTCAAAATCGTTTCGGAAATCCCTGAAAAATAACCGAAAATCTCTCATTCATACAACATAACCTCCAAAATCGGGAAAAATCAATGAATCGTCAAACTGAAAAATCAAAGTTCTATTTGTTCCGGAAATTCCGGCCAGAAACGATAGGTTGGCTCATTTTTTGTCGTCTGGCATGACCTTTTTTCCGAACGACTGAATCCAAAAAAAAATGTGCCAGTTTCGCCCGGAAATTCGAGCACGAGAATTTATATTCAGCGGGGATATTGACAAACTGTGACAAGACTTTGAAATCGACTTTCCCCTTCGGCTCCGCAAAACAAGCGATCATTGAACCAATGACAACTGGAAAGACGAGGGCATTAGACGGCGGCGGCGGAATAAATATAGGCAAATAGGGAAACAGCGTGGAGAGAGGTGATAGTAGAAAACGGATAATTACGTCAATCCAGGATTGAGATGTACCAGGCATGGCGCAATATCAAGATTATTCGCTTGGAACACGTAACAAGACTATAGAATTCCAATGAAACGCAGATTTTCACTAGTATAACTATTTCTGACCTCTTTATCCTGTCTTATAATATATTATTCTGAACATTGTACAGAATGTCCTATTCTTTAGACTCAATACAGAAACCAACTCTGTGAAATTACTATTAATATCCAAAATTTTCCACTTCCGAAACTTTAAACTTGAAACTCGCGAATTCAAACTCATCATTTTCAAATGGAATAATGTTACAAACTTTGACCTCCAACATAAAATTTCGAAAAAACCCCGACATCAAACTTTATCTTCAAATAAGTACAGAATTAAAAATCAGCCATTGAGGAAAAGTGTAATTTATCTTCCAACGTTTCGTCTTCTGTTTTAGACATTTTCGAAGTCCACGCCCTTGAAAATGTCCGAAGTCAAGGACGAAACGTCGGAAAATATGTTTGAAAAACAAATTAATTTCATCTAATTTAATACGAAAATTGATAAATTTACAGAATACCACATGTATTAAAAAAATGATATTCTTGAAACTTGTGAATTCAGTAGAATTTTGAAATTTTATGGGCTTTGGAAATTTTTATGAATCGCCGGATTTCGTCAGGTTTTGGAAATTCGAATTGCCATTGAATTTTCCCTCATTTTCTAGTGTTATTAAATTAAATTGAATACAAAATAATAATTTTCCCCTTCCAAATTTCACATTGTGACGTGACACGAGGGAGGAAGGGGGGGTGGTCCGCAGATTTGTGACACATCGTGACAGAGGGGCAGGGGGTGTCGAAAAAACGGAAAAAACTGTAACATCATATTTTCTGGAAGCTTCCCAAACGGCAAACAATTTCAAAATAGTCTGAAATTTGCGATGATTCCAGAAATGCATCGATAGGTCGAAATTCCATCGATATATTTTCTAGGATCCTTCAATAATTCCAATTTCCAATTCCGAAAAATTGGGAGTTTTTCTACATTTCTGACATCTCCGAACCCAATAAAATTTCCACTCTCAGCACAATTGTTTTCAACATAAAACCACCTTAGGAAAAATCCAATCCTAGATAAAAATCTTCATGCACAAAGAGAACATCGAAGAATTAGTCCTACTTGATCGGTAAACCAATCGCAAAAAACCCGCAATTAGAGCCGGTGCTCCCTTTCTTCAGAAAGCAAATTTTCCTCTGACCTGAGTCTGACCTATAAAGGTACGTGGACTGCATGGGTTTCGCCGGCGCGATGTTTGCGCGCTGTTCCCGACAAAAAGCAATCGATCGGAAGCGCGACTCGTTGCCTTTCCTTTTTTTTCATCTCCCGTTTCCCCGAATTTGATCATGCATGAAAGTGCGGGCCACGAGACGGTTTAATTTATTAAAAGGTCATATGTCGCGACGAGTTTCGAAGCTGTCGCTCGGATTTTCTTCGTTTTGGATTTGACGCATTTTTAGATGTAGGTGTGAACAGATAAACTGTGCATTTTTAATGTTCAAATTTGTCCAGAAACATGCTTTAAGAATCTCAAATTGCAAATCACTTCATTCGTTTCAAATTTGGTCTTGATTTCATAATTTTCATTTTTCATAACCTCAAAGTTTTAGGAATACGAATTTCAGAAATTTCATGCAACAAAAAATGGGATGGAAGATTTCAAACTCTGGAAAATGTCGAAGATATTTTCGGGAATTCAAAATTCTCGGACAAATTCAATATTTATAATTTACATTTTGAATCGCATAAAAGCGGTAAAAAGTTTCAAGTGAACTTTATTTTGTTAATTTGTATGCCGAATCTATGGACACCAAAGAACTTGATGGGAAAAATGAAAAAATTGAAGAGACTTACTGGAATTTCAAGGGATTTCTAGGTACACGTAGCAACTTTATGGGACTTGGAGGAAATTGATGGGATTTAATCGTAACCCATAAGAATTAATAGGATTTACAGGGTTTACTGGTAGTTCATGGGATACAATGAAACTTGACGGTATTTCAAGAGTATATTAAGGGAATTTACGAGACATCAATGAAATGTATAGGGAAAAAGGGAAAATCCCTTACGGAAATTCCCCTCAACTTGAGAATTAACACTCAACTTCAGGGACAACCCTTAACTTTCAGGGTTATTTCGACCATTCAACTTCAGGGTTAATCCT
>JAPYZK010002112.1:0-18761 GCA_030522785.1 Platygaster equestris | reverse complement strand
TCCGGATAGATTATGAATGTATTCGACACTTTTTGTAAACAACAACAAAAACATTGCAGCAACACTCAGTTTTGTCATTTTGAGGTTAGGGTTGGGGAGTTCGACGTTTCAATATATGTCGAGTCCCTCGTCCGCCATCTTGTTTTCATTATCGCTGGAAACAAGATGGCGTCAACGTTCAAAATATGATTGTATCTTTTACAAGTTTCTATATTGCTGTTGGAAAACAATACAAGAATGAAAAGTAAACAATTTGAGAACAACATTAAGGTGATTGATAAGTCGCAATATCCCTGACATTTGCGTGAACGTTCCCTTCACCAAACTGCGGGAGAAGTAAATCAACCCGTGGGAGAAGTACTTACTTCTCCCATGGGTTGGTGTATTTCTCCCACGCTATACGTCAACAATCAGGTTATACGTTATTTCTTCCACTTCCAGCAGGGTCCCGAAATCGCATACTCCTCGCGGGCGTTGAATAAAATGTGTTCCCAGCGCAGCTTTCTTATTTGATTTTTGAAATGTCATGAGTGCTTTTGTCATAACTTATGTTAATTTCATACCAGCGACTAAAAGTATAGGCGGCTTATCCGGATGCAGCTCCATTTGCCTGGCTACGTACTGCCCGTCGAAGTGGGCATACCACCAGCCACGTCTAGCTCCGCTCGTCGAATTGTCCAGCAGGCCAACGACCGTAGGGCGGTAGAATGGGATCTTAAAGAATCGCTGCTTCGTTTCGTATTTCGCATCCTTTCTTTGGTTGTACCGAATACTTGCAGCTTGTGGAACAAAAAAAATAACATTAATTCCCAATGCAGTGTGAAGGTCGGCTACTTCTCAGAAGTACATTTCTCTACAGCAGGTATCGATTTTGATAATCGCTCAATTGTTCGAATTTGAGCACTTAATTTGTGTAATTCGAACACCATTTTCTATTGCTGACTGTCTTAGTACAAAATAAAAGGAAATCGAAAATGTTGATATAAATCCAGCGTATTTTTCTTACGGAATGAACTCGAGTTTATTGGTTCATCGTAATATATATATTTATTATGTGACTCATCATGTCGATGGGTCGTCTGATTGCAGACTTATCGCTACTTATATCGTCAAAAATGTCGGCTGAAGATTCTTTGACGACATTTCATCAGACAATATTTCGTTAAAAATGTCGTTGTATCTCATGCGTTTCTTCACAATCCCCTGAACTTCTACAAAAAAACGCCCTCCCACCCTCCAATGTTGATCATGGAAAATTTGCGCCATGATAGAACAGATAACTGCTAATTCGGTCTTTTTACAAAAAATGATATGACATTGATGTTATGCAAATGCTAGACATATCCGTCTGACAGGGAACCGGCAAATAATCGACACGTACATGCATAATTTTGAAATGATGCGGTCACAGTTGATACAAATTATTGTACAATCAGTATGAATTAAGTTCTGCAATGATAGTACAATGATTGTCACTACGCTGCTGTATGTGGTGCGGGTACTCCAATTTCCCACTGAGCTCCGTGGAAGTTACGGCGGAAGTTGTGCGGGATGCAATGCATTTAATTTTCTTCAGATGAGATTGGAGATCTTAATTTCAACTGATCCGCTAGAAATTATAATGCATACCTGCTTCCACGATGGATTTTGGAGCCCTTTCATTTTCTTCCATGTGCGCTCGTCTACGATTTCGCGACTTCCAAGCATGGTAAACTTTCAAACGACGGTGAAACTCGTGTCGGCATGCCTGTAGGAAAGTTATGAATTTCCCGTTAACAAATCTCAATAATTGTTCATGCTTCAAGATTCATACTGAAGCATATGTGCCGATGAATATACTACACACATAAGTTTGTTTGCTTGACTATATTATACGTGCAGCAATAATTATTACAGGATGTCTATATCCAGCCAGAAATGAAGGTTCTAGAAACGTTTTTTTCTGAAACGTTCCGGAAGCGTTTCTAAACGTTTCCGAAACCTTCAAATATCCGGTTTTAAAGGTTTGTGCAACGTTTGTCGAAACGTTTTTATAAATACTGTTAGTCCTTTGATAAATGTTGTATCCCGAACCTTTCGAACTTCTTCCATACAACGTTTCTATAACGATTGACAATCGTTTTGGAAACGTTCTGCTGAAAACGTTTTAGAAGCGTTTTACCAATCTGTAGAACCGGACATTTGATAGTTTTAGAAACGTTTCCGAAACGTTTTCGAACATTAAGGAAACGTTTTCCGTTTGCTAACCGGGTAATCACTGAATAAAAAGAGCACTTTTGGGCGGGTACACTTGACGTGATTCGCCCCTTTTATGAAATCAACATCGTAAAATGTTCATTTCAATATATTTAATGAAAACTGCTCGATAGTTGTACGTTTTATAAAAACTGGAACCATGGTTCTAGTGCACTAGGGGAATGATTTCATCGTAGTGTCGACTACTCAAATCACCATCTCCTAGTAAATTACTCTTGACAGTATTCGAATTTCACTATTTGATAAATCATATTGTGACTGATTAGAGTAAAGCACATCATTTGACTTTGAACTCATCAATGGTCGACTGTCTGAATGAGTCATTGTAGCCTTTGACTACAATTATACAAACTTACATGAGCTATAGCTCATAATAAAAGTATATATTGTGTAACAGTAAATCTTTTCACGATCTTCTATAATAGGTATCGAACGTCTAATAATTTCAATCGCTCACCTCAAGAAGTTCGATGTCACAAGACGTGTTGATCACATCTCGTAATTCAGTGTACTTCCATTTGCTCAAGTCGAACTTCTTATTCGCTGAGTTGTCGTTTTCTTGATTAGACCTGACATAGTAAACACATGTTGACTTATAATTCAAGAGGGAACTTTTTTGTAAGACATCGTCATCAGTGCGTTCTGGGATATGTTCATTTTCTTATATTGTTCCTTTTCATGTTCATTTTTCTACTATGTAGGAAAATGTTCCTCAAAAAACTAATACTCTACTTTTTTCGTATTCATCCCATAAATGAGCCTCCAAAATGAGTTTAGAACATGTCCAAAACGCGTTTCTCTCTTCCACAGGATGCAGGCCAAAAAAATTCGAAGAACTTAAATGAAAACAATGATCTTGACTCAAAAAACCATACCTTCGCACGGTCATAGTGCAATCGTCAACTTGACTATTAGATTCCTTGGCAAGTTTCAATGCCAATTCGTGGTCCCTTCTTTCCTGCTCCAGAAGATTCTGGTATCTCATCTCTTCTTCAGCATCCAGCTGTAAAATCGGAGACATCCGCTTCTCCTCCTCGATATTTCTCTGCTGCCTCTCGATTTCTCTCCTCATTTCTATGTCCGCTTTCTTCCTTTTGTTCTCTTTTTCTTCGTGTTTTTGTCTTTGTTCTTCAGCTTCCCTGCGTGTGACGCTCTCCATTTCTGTCTGGATTAGTTTCAGCCTTTCCTGCTCTTCGATCATTTTTTGCATTTTCATGGATCCTCGTAGAGCTGCCATTTGTGTGTTGATTTCTTTCAGTAACATGTCGTACATCAAATCGATTTCATGAGAGCTGATTCTATCGTTTTTCTGTGGAAACGACAAGAAGAAGCTCGAAAATGATTGTTGTTTGAGGGTATAAAAAATGCGAAAAAGTTGAATATGCGTTTATTATTCCTGATAGAAAAGTTTTTGTTAATTTCGTGCAAATATCATTTACTCATGTACATGAAAATGTTTGCAGAAAGTTATTGCGAAGTTTGCATCGAATTCGCAGGAATACTCGATTGAAGATTCAATTTAAATTGAAAATTACATAAAATTTTCCGTTTCTACTAAGGTAGCTTCACTAGCTTGAATGATCTTGACCTCACCTTGATTTCATCGAGCGCATTTTCCATTTCGACCTGAATACTCTTTATTTCATCGATGAATTTATCCTTTTTGTTTGTCAACTGTTTTGAACTTTCATTCATTTTGGACAGTTGACTGTACAGCGCTTTTATTTTGATGATACCCTTGATTCTTGGCACATGTTGTTTTTTAGCGATGAACATTCTTGCTGTTTTCTGGATGACTATGAGGTGGTGTTTTCGATAGATGATCTTGTTTTTCACTACAAATGTACAAAGTCAACACGGGCCAAGGTCAAGTTTTTTATTGGGTCACTCACGTTTAATCACTGAAAGTGCACAAAACTGCAATTTCATCCATCTTGATTTCAGCAGCCATTTCTTCACGTTCGCTACGAGTTTTTGCAAATTTTCCGGATCAGATTTCATGATCTTGTCGAATTCGGCGAATTTCCCTGGTTTGAAGAAAACTCTCGAAATCCCGAATTTGAAGTCTTTGTTGTTGAGTTTCAAACTGTGCAACAGTGCCTGAAAGGAAAATCTTTAGAATGAGAAGTATAGAGACAAATTTATTCATTGCATTTCTCAAGGCTCCGAAACCCTTATTTAACTGAACTGGGGTATCGCGAAATGGGAAAATACAGAAAAAATGGAACACCGAATCCACGATTGCCCGAAAAAGAGATGCTCCGGCCGAAACTCCGTATTCTTATGGTCCCAAAAACTTGATGTTCTGATCGATCAGTAACGAAATCTGTATAGAGAACGCGAAATTCCGATCATACATATGATAATACATACGTATTTATAAATCATCGTATCAACGAAAGTTTTGAATCATCCTCCAAATTCTCGAAGACATTCAGAATCCGCTTCAAAATACGTGAAATTCTAGAAATTAGGTATATACTCAACTCAGCAAAAATTTTCTACAAAATCGTGAAAAGATCAAAAAATTTTCAAAATATAGAAAATTGAGTATTTTATTAAATTTCCGGAAATTATATTCGAGTAAGAACATTTTTGAATACTTCTAAACGGATAAAGAAAAAAGTTGAAAAATTTGTTTACGAATTCTCGAATTATATCGGAACTTGAACAAAAAAATTCAAACTTCTCTGTACGGAGATTTCAAAAAACTCAACATCTTGAAGAATTGTGAAAAAATTGACATCAATTCTTCAAAAAGCATGCCAAATTTACACAAGATTGTTTAAAGACTCCTAATTTTTCGAACCTTTACTTAATTATTCCTAATTATTGAGAATGTTGAAAGTTTCTACAAAATTGTTCGCAATTTCGAAAAATGTTGTTAATTCTCAGGAGACTACGAAAAATATCAAAAATGTCTTACAAATTCATGAAGTATCAAATTATTTAAGAAAACTCGAAAAAATATTGCCTTGAAATTGACGAATATTTTTAAAAAGTTCCAGAACTTCAAAACTGGGAACGAAATTTACAAAAATCATTGAAATTTGTTAAATTTTCTTCAAAAACTCTTTTTGACCATCAAGTCTAAAAAAACGTCCGAAAAAATCTTGAAAAATTAAATTTTTCTTCAAATCCGAAAATTTACGAAATTATTTAATTATCCTCAAAATTCTTTTTATGTTTTCTACAAAAAGCATGAAAAATTTCTACAAGATTCTTGAAAGGCTCCTGATTTTTCGAAAATTCACGTACTTATTAGTAATTTTCGGGAATGTCAACATTTTTCACAAAAGTACCTATTCATGTTTTTCAAACATTGTCAAGAAACTGATACTTTTTTTTCGGAAAAATAAGAAGCAAATTATTCCGCCTCTAATTTTGTAGCGCCCTCTTCAACGGAACCGCTCGATCCCCCCAGAGCCGGCACTGACAATGAATTAAAGTAAAAGGGGTCAAGACAGAGGTCATATTTACCTCGCAGAAAAATCTTGGATCCAGTCTCGCCAGCTCCGAAGGTAAATAAGATTTGTACATGTTGTACAAATCATTGAAAGGAACTCTACTAGGGTAACCATGCTCCATCAATTGCAGAACCGAGTTCATACCAGAACATCGCAACTGCCCCAGAACGCTGTTTCCATCAAATTGGTGATCTATCATTTCACTGTTCGGTTTTATGCATCGTACAAAGTTTGTGCCCTATTAGAAAAATGTACCATTAGGTCATATTTCCACACATTAATGTCATTTCGCTTACATTGCTCTTCAGTTTGTCCATAAGTTCGCCCAACTGACTCTTGAACTTATTTCCAACACTGATGAACGTCAATTTCCCCTTCTGGTTACCGGAAAAGTTCGTGAAACCTCTTTTCAAAAATGTCATGTTACTTTCTTGAATAAGCCCTTCCAAGGATCCATGCAAGGAATCATTATTTTTTTCAATGAATTTGTCCTAGAAAACGTTAACGCGTCGGTGAATTGTGCATATATTCATTAGATCAACACACCCCGTGGAAATAAAACACGTTTCGGACACATTTCATTGAAATCGTTCAAAAAGCGTTTTTTAAACGCATTTGCAACGTGTTTAAAATAAGTTTCAAACGCGTTCCAAACGTGTTTCAAATCCATCCGAAGCGCGTTCCAAACATGTTTTATAAGAACGCGTTCGAAGCGCGTTGTAAATGTGTTTCCCGTTTCCACGGAACGTTTCGATGATTTTACTCACAGTTTGATAACAAACTCCACCAGCAAAATGCCTTATAACAAAACCTTCGTCATCCCTGATTTCCCGGTGGGCTTTAAGTTTGGAAGTCCGAGGAAGCATGATCCTAAAATGGCCGTTCCAGGTTCTATGAACTTGGCTCGTGAAATGAGTGAAGCTATGCGTAGGAAGTTTTGATTCTTCGTCCAGTAAACTGAAAATTCCAGTGTTTTTTGATTCAATGAGATCTAAAAGAATCGTAAATGTGAGAAAAAATATTTTACAAGTTGTCTAAGATAATAAATGATGATATAACGCAATGAACCTATGCAATCTTGATTATCAACGAACGAAATCTTCGGAACATTCAAAGATTCCCTCGCATATAAGTCCTGTTCGAACTTAAGAATCCTTTCGTTGAAGAATTGTTGTAGCTTCTCGTTGCAGTAGTTGATGCAGAATTGCTCGAAACAGTTCACTTTGAAGTATTCTACGCAAAAATTCGATAGTTGGTAGTTTTTTCGTTATTCAAGAATGTGGACTTCCAGTTTCGTGAAGTTTGTACGTACCGAAACCAGCAATATCAAGAACTCCGATGTAATAACTGGAAGCTTTGAAAGGTATACTTCTGTTGATGCAAGCCACAATGTGATCAAACAGTTTGCTGTAGATTGCTTTAGCGAGTGCGTCTCTCGCGTTGCTGGCTTCGTAAGTTTTGAGAGGAACCCTGTGGAACAATTTAGTTTACATATATTTCTTTTTCGACATTTTCTTTTTCATCTTACACATGTTCATTCGTTTCAAAACCCTTTTACGCGACACAGGCATCTGAACAGAGGCGTGTCTAAGGTATGGCAAGCAAGGCACGCGCTATAGGCGCCAATTTCAGGGGGGCGCAAAAAAACACCTAAACTGTTTAAAATTTGGAAGTTTTCAGAAAGTTTGAAATTCCGGAAGTTAAAAATACTTTGAAGCTTCAATAATTTTGCCAATTCGTCGAAACTTCACGAAACCGAAAAACTTCGGGAAATTCCAAACTCCAACACTTGAAAACATCTGAATGATATTAAAAACTCTGAAACTCATTGGAATTCAGCAATACTTTGAAGTTTTTAAAATTTCCGAAACTCCACAACTGCAAAACTTTCGGAACTTCCAAAACTGCGAAAATTAGAATACTTATCAACTTTCGTGCTCGAAAACTTTCCAAAAATTGGAAGTGATGAAAAATTTCTGAATTGCAAATCTTCAAAACTCTATGAAACTTAAATATCTTCGGGGAAATTCGTCAAAACTTTGCAAGTTTGTAAAACGTGAAAAAATTCCAAACTCTAACAAATCAAAATATAAAAAAATCATTCAAAACTCTAAAACCCATCCAAATTCGTCAAAAGCTCAAACTTTTCGAAAATTCCGAAACCTTGAAAACTGCAGTTTCGCAAATATAAAGCATCAGAATTGTTCCAAACTTCAAAATTTTCGGAATTTCTGAGCCTCAAAGTTTCAAAATTCTTCAAAACTACCAAACTTCCGAAATCTCAAAAACTTTGAAAATCGAAACACTCAACAACTTTCATACTCAAAAGTTCTTCAAAATACCATGAAACTTCTATATTCTTGCGAATTCACCCAGACTTCCAAAACTTCGAAATTTCCAACCACTTAAACTAAAAAAATCATAAATTTCACTTATTTCGAACTAAACATTCTTTCGAAACTTCTAAATCCTTGAATCAAAACTTCCGAAAATTCCAAAACTTTTACAAACCACGCATAAGGGGAGAAAGGAGGGAGGGAATTTAGTTCTCTGCCCCATTTCAAGTAGATACGCCTCTGCATCTGAATCAAGAAGAATAGACATGAAATATCTTACATAATCACTGTTCCCTTGATACCCCCTCGATTAGTCTGCAAAACCTTCGAGACCAAAGCTTGTCTGAGATCATCGGCGTCGATTTTCAGCAATTTCGCAGCCATCTGTACTGAATCATTCGAAGGAAAAGATATTTTTGAACCACCTTTTGTGTCCTCTGGATTGTCTTCGAAACTTATGTTCCCAATGTGGAGGACTGCGGCGACCATCGTATAAATTTCCATCCTTTCAGCTTCGGATAGTTCGAGTCTTGTTAAAGCCTATGAACGAACACAAATTAACGAAAACACTTAATAAATCTTTCAAATTATGGTACCCACATAGCATTTGACTAAGTCAATTTTTTTTCAACCAGGATGCACTCGTGTGTGATGTTAGAATCTTTCTACCATGATTGTAATTGTAACATCGAAATTGCCGCGCGTTCGAAACTTCAAACATTCTACCATCATTCGTGCATCCGCTTTCATGAATGACATGGGGTCGCAGTTGATACAAATCACTGTACTATCATGTTTCAAAACGAGACTGTATAATAATTTACGAATGTTTCAGTGTCTGTGATTCATGAATAATCCCTGATAGAACACGTTTGCATCAAAGATACGACCGGATTTTTGTGCAAACTTTGATGTTATCTCTGCAAAAATCCTCATGTAAAGCGTTTGCACAAACGTTTGCGCAAATATGCGGACGCATCCAATATCAAAATTTGTGCAAACGTTTGCATGAAATTTGCACACATTTTGTGCTAACTGTTCTATCGGGGATTGTATGTTTTTTCATGCATCAAGAGAATGATTTAGCGATTTGTCCATCCTTCTACAATTATGCATGAATCATGATGGTACAGAAAAAGACTAATTGGATAATGGCGCAACATGCGTAAATGTTTGCGACCTTGAAAAATTTCTCTGTCTCCGATTTTTCTGGAAGTGCATCATTGTAGAATCATTCATGAATTATGTACAATCATGATTCATACATAGTTGTATAATAATGCGGTCGCATTTGATATAAACCATTGTACCACTAGTATGAATCACATTCTACAATAATGGTACAATATTTGTCACACTGCGGTGTGGGTACTGCCTCATGATTCCCTAACCTGTTCAACTATTTCGAATCCTTCGACATCATCCAAAATTGGATCGTGCAAAGGGCCTTTTTGGACCTGACTGTCGCCAATGGCTGAATGGTTCAGCTTTTTGGCGGAATTTTCGTTACAAAAATACTGCGTGCATCCGTTTCGAAGGTAATGGAAAGCGTCGGGATTCGTGATTCCGAGTTTGGATCTTATGTTTTGAGGAGCCCCAGCACACAGCATGTAAAAGATGTGATAATCTCGTTCATCAAGGGCTTGCTGACAAACTCGGGACTTTTCCAAAAGGTAGTGTGAAATGTAGCCACCGACGACTTGACATTTGGAGTCGAAGTGCACTTCCATAAATTTGCCAAAACGGGAACTGTTGTTGTTTCGTTTGGTTTTGGCGTTTCCAAAAGCTTCCAAAACGGGGTGAGCTGACGATTCAAGACAGAACAGTTTATGAAGGATGATATAATATTTTTTCATTAGATGCTCGGATACTTGAAATGTTTGTTACGTACCATCGAGAATTTTCGTTTCTATCGGACCAGCAGTGGAACCCCATAAATCGCACAGGTATCTCAACAAATACTTGGTAGATTCAGTTTTGCCAGCTCCGGATTCGCCGGAAACTATGATACTCTGTGATTGTTTGAATACTTTCATGTCTCGGAAGGATTTATCCGCTGAAAGTGAATGAAGAAATGATTATTTCCAAGTTCGTCAAGGAATTTCGATAATGGAAATGGTACCTATAGCGAATACGTGCGGTGGTGTCTCGCCTAAAGATTTTCCTTTGTAAGCCTTGATGGTTTGAGACGTATATAAATCTTTGATGTCGCAGTAGGGATTAACGGCGATGAGAATATTTGCAACGTACGTCTGTAAGCGCATTGGATACGGTTGTTATAAGATCAATTCATGTTCATATCAGTAATGCTTACATATATTTTATTCTGCTGATAACGAGTCCGTATATTATTCAACAAAGTAGCTTCATTGAGGTACATTAAGGCACCTGAAACATTATCGAAAATTGTATTATTGCCATATTATGACCACCGATGGTCATAACACAGTTAGTTTTTCGATCTAAAAATTTTTTATTACTTTCAATTTTGGAACAATTCTTGAGTATGGTAGTTGTTGAGTGGTTGAATTCTCAAAGTTTTGAACATTTCGTTAGTTTAGCAGTTTTGAAGACTTCTAAAACTTTGAGGCTTGAATATTCTGAAAATTTCAGAGTTTGGAAGAATTTTAAAGCTTCAAATTTGCGAAACTTTGCAGTTTTTAAGGTTTCAGAAGTTCCGAAAACTTTGATGTTTTGACGAATTAGATAGGTTTTAGAGTTTTGAATACTATTATTTTGATACCTTAATGTGTTAGAGTTTGGAATTTTTGAAAGTTTTTTGGGCTTTCGAAGTTTTGACGAATTTTCCCGAGGATATTGAAGTTTTGTAATTCAGAAACTTTTGATTACTTTCAATTTTTGGATAATTTTTAAGCATGGAAGTTTAGAACATTTCGGAAACGCTTACAAGCATTTCTGGGACCAGTCTCGTTGCTAACTGGGTCCAATCTTCGAATTCCCGAAATTGTTACATTCTATAAACGTATACAGAATCGAATAACAAAATCTCTGAATTCAGTTGATCGGATTCAAATATTTAATGAAGCCATATTTTCTTTGAATTGTTTTCGTTTTTGGAATCTAAATTTTCTGAGCTTCCAATAATAATAATAATTATTATTATTCAAATTATAATTTTAATATTTCGAAAAGTTTTAATTTTATTTATTCATTTCGGTGATTCAATTTTAACATTTTCGCAATTCAAATTTTCAGCTCATTATTTTGAAATGTTTCAATATGTAAACGATATGATCAGATATTTGAATTTCAGTTTCAAATATATGTTCGAATTCACAAATTTCTCAATTTCTAACCTCTAAATCATACGTTTACACATTCAAAGTTCTAAATTTTACGTGTTTGGAAGTTCAAAAACTTGCAGACTCCTCATAAATTTACAAATTCTAAATTCAAAAATTCGATGTTTTCTGAATATGGGAGTTACGGAATCTATATATATATATATATATATGACGAAGTTTTTAAGTTCACGATTCAAGGTTTGATTTATTCGATTCTAAAATTCAAGAAAAAATTGTCATCGTGGTAAAAATTTTCCCATGCATGCCTTTTTTCATTTCAACTATGTATAATTATGATAATGCATGAATGCATCATGATTATGCATCACTTTTTCTCATTCCTCAACTTTTCGAACTTTGCAGTGTTAGATAAAAATTCATTGAATTCTAGTTCAAATTTCTCGTGTTGAAAAAACAACATCTTCTGTTTCCAAAATTACATCTTCTCTACTTATAGTTCTGAGTGTCGATTATTCGAAAATTTCAAACGACGCATTACAATAATTCTAAAATTCCTGGAATCGAATTAATTAAAATTGTCTACACGACTTTTGACAGATTAAAATGTCAAAACTTAAGTTTTTGGAACAAAAATAAGTACGATGAAAATTCTTATATTTTTAAAGTGCTGAATGTGAAAAATTCAAATGTTCAACTTCTCGTAATGTTTCATTCCTCCAGTATGTAAATTATTGAATAGACACCTTTATTTTCGTTTGAAAATTTTTAATTTGACCCAAAAAAGCTCCCGACCGTCGAAATATTTGCCTGCAGGAAATAAATGTTGCCTGCAGTGTTCGAAGGCTTATTAAAAAGGCTATTATAAACGCCACATACAATTGTCTTCTACATCTTTGGTGTATTCGCCAGCAGGAAAAACCTCTTCAAGAGGACACACCCTTGGTGAGTATTTTGGGTCTAAAGGCGCTACGAGGGCATCGCCATCGACCATGTCCATGAATTTCCCGATGATGAAACCTTCTTGCGGGTCTCGCACCCACACTTGTTGATTGTCCATTATGCGCAGTCTGTAAATTGACCTCTCTTTCAATTGACAATTATCTAAAAATATATTTTTCATGGCATCTCGACGTATGATGTACTTGCATTTTTTATAATACCTTTTACAAAAGATACATTAACAAACATAATTTTTTTGCGATGATCTAGTAACTCTGATCCTTATGAGGACCCACAAAATTCATAAAAAATTCCGGAATGCTCACAAAATTTTTTTATGCGATTTTCGATTCTTTTCAGGTGATCTTATAAAATCCTTATAAGGATTAAAGAATTAAACATTTTATTATTATTATACGATAAAATGCAGCAAATGTTTTATGCGTGCAAAATCTATAGTTATTATTAAGAATTAATGGAAGTCAACGGGAATTCATCCAAAATTATCGAAAATCGATGGAAATTGATACAAGACTCCATAGGAATTAGTGGTAATTGATGGGAATAAATGGGAGTTTTGAAAAATACATGAAAATTTATGGAAAACAATAGAAGTTGATGGCAATAGATAGAAAATAGAGGAAAATAGAAATAAATAAGAATCGATAGGAATCGATGAGATCTGATTGGAAATCATGGGAGTTAATGAGAATCGAGAATAATTAATAACAAATAAATGAGAGTTTATGGGAATCGATAGGAATTTATCGAAAACAATTGTAATTGGTTCGATGGATATTGACAATAACCTATGCCATGGGAATTGATGGGGTGGATATAGAAATCGATGGAAATTGATATCAATCTATGGGAATTGATGGAAATCGATGGGAATCTATCGGAATTGCCGGTGATTGATGAGATCGAATTAATGGAAATCGATGGGGATTAATAAAAATTGTTGGGAATCTATGAAAACTGATGAGGACTGTTGAAATTCGATGGCAATTGATGGAAATCGATGGGAATTTATGAAAAATAATGGAAATTAATTAAAATAGACAGGAAATGATGGAAATCGATAGGAATCTATGGGAATCGATAGAAATCTATGGGAATTCATAAAAAATGATGAGACTACATGAGAATTGGTAGAAATCGATGGGAATCAATATGAAATAATGGGAATTTATAGAAATTCATGGGAAATAATAGGAGTTAACATGAAATAATAGGAATTCATGGGAAATAATATAAATTCATGGAAAATGATAGAAAATGGTGGAAACTCATGGGAATCTATGGGAATTCATGGCAATCCATGGTAGTGAATATAAATTAATGAAAATCTATAGAAATTGACGGGGCCTCTTATGAACTTCAATTATTTATCGAATACTTCTTTCAGTACGATTTTCCTTTCAAGTCCTTCTCTTTTGTACCATCTTCAACGAATTTTATTCCGGCGAGTAAGGGGAGTAAAAGTAGACTGTATCAAAATAAATTGGAATATAATAGTGAAACCCGACTTAAAGGTACGTTAAGTGCCTCGGAACGATTCCTTGGTTCCGTAACAATTCTGACAGATTTCGAAAACATGTCATTTTGGCTGCTTTTTGGGACTGCAGATTCGGTTCTAGGAAGTTTGCAGACCTCGTTTCAATCTCGGCCGAAGAATTACACGCGAAAAACCCCTGATAGAACACGTTTGCATCGAGGATACAACTGGTCGGTCGGACTGAATTTTCGTACTGATTTTGAGTGAACTTGGGAAAAAACCCTGCGTAAAGCGTTCGCATAAACGTATCAACGAAATGTTCCGTTAAAAGGTTTGTGGGACGTTTCTGAAATGTTTTAAAAATGATCGTTAATCGTTTTAAAAACTTTTTACTACAAGCCTTTCTGACTTATGCAATAAAACGTTTCTGGAACGATGGAAAATCGATTCAAAAACGTTGTGATCAAGACATTCCAGAAACGTCTCACCAACCTTTAAACCGGACATATGACAGTTTCAGGAACGTTCCGGAAACGTTTTTCGTTGCTGACAGGGTTAATATTTCAGTGCGGAAAATTTTGAAATCGTCACATCAGCTGCATTGACTGTCGTACTTTATGGGGCTTCGCTGTACAGTTCAACCGCGCGCGCGTGTGCATTAGTCAGCAATAGTGGGGGTTAACGCGCGAGCATCTTGCGATGCAGAATGTCGTGTGCAGCCTGATTTTCTGCATAGTCAGAAATGTTAACACACAATACAGTTTCCTTTTCTGGCTACCATGGCATTAATTCAAGGTTAAATAGTGCTTTATTTCAAAAACAATTTTTCGAAATACATCATACATCGCCCCGGCCCGAAAAGTCACGACTCAAGTCCTTGATTCAAATTAATATCTATTTGAGATGTTTATCATACGTTTCAATCAACAAAAAATGTTGTTTACATTGATTTCTTTTTTACAGGATCAAATCGCATGCCATAGTCAACACTCAGGTAATCCATTATTTCGTCCACTCTCAGCAGGGCCACGAAATTACATATTTCTCGCGGGCGTTAAATAATGATGTTTCATTCTTCGAACTTGAAACGTTCGAATAATCGTAAACTGAAAATAAAATATTTTTTCCCAAGAATGCCAGGAAAATGTTTCTTCTAAATAAATTTTTCATTAGTGCATCTGATGTATAGTATTTTCGGCAGCAGTTCTCTAGTTTCGCAAATCATCAGTCATTCAAGTTTGAATTGCAACTTAATAACCGAACGACTATTATGTAAATGTCGAGTTAACACTCGTCTGATCGAAAAACTATACTGAATAATAAGTATTCAATCATTCTTTCTGAGTACATATTGGATAATTGAACTTCGATAGGGAATCGACTTCAAATCGTGTTTTGCTATTCGCTCTACTTTTCTCTGATCATTTAGTTTTTTTTTTTCCCGGTATCTGACGCGATTTTCATACGGAAAAATAGGAGGAAACGCGGAACAATACTGTCAGATCGTATTACGTAACGCGTTACTTCCTTTCGCATCCGTGTGGACGGTTACAATCTAAAAAGGGAGACACGCATTGCTGACTTCGAACAATTTACCAACATCGATTCTTGTTCGAGTTTTTTTGGATAAACAGCGTAAAAACTTTTCCTGAAAATCGTCTCGACATGCATATAGCAAAATGGCGGGGAACATTTGATATTGTATGTGTGAATCAATATATTTTTAACGTCTAATGCTGATTTTTGAAATCATCTATAACTTCCAAAATTAAGTTATTGCGATCGCGGAAGTTTTAGAATGATGTAACAGTTCGACGCCAAGATCTGTATGAATTTTATACAGTTACTATATTGTTGAATTTGATTGATTGAATTACATTTAAACATTTTACCGATTGAATTGCTTCAGTTATAAGTAGAAATATTGGATTTATCTAAATTTTTTAATTGAAAAATCGATAATCTCTTGGTAAATAGAATAAATTTGACCTGAACTTTCGTGGTGTTTACTGATCTCCAGATTGAATATTTTAGAAAAAATGTGAAAACTATAAATTCTAGAATTTCTCAAATATTCCAAACTTAAATAAACTTGAACATTCTATCTTTGCGAGCTTTCAAAATTTTGACGCTATGGATTGTAATTTTCGAACGTTAAAGTTTCTGAATAGCAATCAGGGGAGTTTCCATATCTACAACTTCGAATTGGAACTTCCTAAGTTTTCAATTTTCAAAATCTGTTATAATTTTGTTTAGAAGTTTTTCGGATCGTTTTGCGGTCAAGCTCAATTTTTTACGTGTTTCGAAACGAATTCTGAATGTTTTCGAGGATTTAGGGGATGATTGACAATTTTCAGTGATATGATGATCCATATAAAATACTTTTTTTTTATAATTTCGAATATTTTTGATCGTTGAGGGGGGGGGGGGGGGGGGGGAATCTGAGCACCCTCGAACAGCCAGTATTATACGAATTACGAGCTGGCACTGCACAATATTATTTTACGGTATCAATACAATATATTTACTAAAAATTTTTAAGTAATATATATTTTTTTCTTATAATTCGGAAAAAAACTATTAATCCGCCTAGGTTACTATCTTATCAGATCTTATCAGTATCTCTAGATGTTATGTATTTAATAACGATAAAATCTTCACAAGTTTCATCTGAACATTCAATCCATTATCGAAAAATGAATCAATTCATTTCCACTTTATCATTGAATGTAAATGAATAAGCATCAATCAATTGACAAAATTATATAGTGACACTCATTTTTTTGTTTTTTAATGGCAATTAATAAACGATAAAACGTCAACAAAGTTCATAACACATTTTTCCGGACCAATCATTTCTTCATCTTCCGAATCATTTTTTATGAATAGTCCATTAGCCTTAATAATTGATGTGTATCAAGTTAACTACACTTTTAAGAATTCGTTCTTAGAATTACGCCCTCCGAAAAATTTTCTTGGTTACGTCCCTGCGTCGCGACCTCGAATATCACACGAAATCCAACTAATATAAAGAGCAATCAAGAGTCAAAACCGTAGACGCTTATCGGAAAATCGCGAGAATTTTTCGGGCGCGAAGAGAAAATCCTTTTCCGATGAAGATTGTAACTGTGTTACATCAACCGATTGTAGTACAGCTTTCGTTCTCGTACGATATTCCGTTATAGCGATATTCTCCAGCGCACAACTCGAAAAGACTCGTAATAAATAACTTAATATATCTTTACAGCTACCTCGTCGGCACTACAAAAATACGCCATTCGGACGACTTCCATCGTCATTCTAATCAACGGATCGATAATGATCGATCGCGACAACTCAAAAAAATGGGAAACATCGTGTGAAATGTGTCGGAAGTTGAATGCAATGAAAAGTATCACACGTCACAGGTAGAAAGTTCGCGTGGGTTGAGATGTGGGTGTTGGAATTTTCCGTAAAACTTGGTATGTTTCGAGGGTTTTGGCAGGTGAGGCGGGCGAATGCATGGGGAACGTAACGAAAATAACGGAAATTGAGCTCACCTGTTTAACGCGCTGGAGAGAAACAGACCTGACCGCTGCACACTTCCGTTTTACGTTCACTACTGCCGTGTAGCGTGTGCGCGGAGATAACAACATCGGTCGTCGACGTCGCGCTCGGGGAGCTTCGAAAGAGCTCGGCGCGGTGCGCCACATCACGAGGTAGGTAGAGGTGGTGCTTGCTACCTACTGCCTCGTTGCCTTCGTGCGTTTCGAGACTTTCGAGTCTGTCGAAATTTGGTTATAGGTCAGGGTTTGGAACGTTACTCAGAAAATTGTAACGCGTTATGTTACCATTACCTAGGTGGAATATATATATAACTCGTTACGTTATCGCTACTCCGAAAAAGAGAATAACTCGTTACCGTTGATGTCTGTGAAAAGTCTTGTCTTTACTTTTCTCATGAACATATCATCTTCATTTGAACATTCGGACACCGAAAAACAAGACAATAAACGATATTAAATGGATTTTGTTTCTCAAACTGTTTATTTTGAATTCAAGCGAATTGATACACATTTCTTGAGAGTTTTGTAACAAATTGTTCCCAAAACTTGAAAAACTTATCAACTTATCATCTCTAGAACTCCAGAATTCATTTTTGAAAGATTTTTGAATGCTAAAAAAACTTAGGAATTCTAAAATTTCGAAACTTCCAAATTTTTTGAAATTCTCCAGAATGTCTGAAACTTGTTCAAGTTTGAAAACTAAACAACTCCCACATTCTTCTGAATTCTTCCGAAATTCAGAATCGCAGAAATTTGGAATTTTCCGAAACTCCAAAACTTTGGAATTCTTCAGAATTTTCCGATATTCCCCAAAACGTCTGAAAATGCCAAAAATTTCAAAACTACGAACTTCTTTGAAACTTTTAATATGTTTTGAATTCCTCAGAACTTCGAAATCTTCAAATTCCATAACTTCAAAAATTGCCAAAATTTATGAAATTCGTAACTCTGAGACTTTTGGTTCCAAATTCATCGTAAATTCTTCAAAACTTTGAAAATGCCTGGAACGTAAAAATCCTAAAGTTAACAACTTCGAAATTTGTAAAAATTCCCAAATTCTTTAAAATTCGTCACAACATCGAAAAAGCACCTCAACAAAACTTACAAATTCTCCAAAACATCTCAATCCCCAAACTCGGAAATTTCATAATTTCTACAATTTTCGTATTAGTCCCTAATAAGCAAATGGATAACTATGACTTTTCGAACTTTTTCAGAAAATACCAATTTGTTGAGGTTCTAGTAGAATATTTACTATTTTCAAAAATTGCACAAATGCATAATGGTTGAACGTCCATATACGTACTAAATTAGTAAGAAAATCACCTTTTATAGATTAGAAAAATTTCGTTGAACGTTACGGTCCCCCTTTTGCCCTTCAATCTCCAATCATTCAAAATGTGGTAATAATTGTCGTATAAATTTATGGCATTAAGTGACGTTGAAACGACCCC
>JAPYZK010002111.1:0-23104 GCA_030522785.1 Platygaster equestris | reverse complement strand
AATTTTTGTATCTGAATTCGAAACGTTCATTTTAGAAGTAAATTTTTTATCTTTTTCGAGTATCTGGATGGAATACTTTCCGCAATTTCGAGTTTATGAAGTGAAACACTTCATGTACGAAGGTATTGGGGGTAAACTGAAAAACTTCCGTGAGCAAGCGGAATAAAATTTTCAGAACAAATTCCGAAATTTAATTCAGGTTTTCTGAAAAAATTTTTGAATTATTCAAATTTTCGGTATTAAAAACATTCCTACATTTACTAAAATTTCCAAAAATTCTCAACTTTTTGGAATGTTTAAATATACGGAATACATCAACTTTAACATATCAACAAACTTTTTGGGAATATGAAAATTTTAAATTAAATTTTAAAAATATTCCAAATTTCTGAAATTTTCGAATGTATCAACGTTTTTGAAATTGGGATTTGAACACTCTTGATATTCTCAAAATTTTCGAAATTCTCAGAATTTTGAATAATTTCAAAATAAACAAAATTTTTATAAATTCCACATATCTTAGACTTGTCAAAACTTTAAAAAATTTTCAAGTACCTCGAAATTCTCAAAATTATCGAGACCCTCGAAATATTCGAAATTCTCAAAATGTACGAGTTTTGAAAATGAACAAAGTTCTCAAAATTCTCCATATCTTCCAATATTTTCGAACTCTCCGAAATTTAAAAAATTTTCAACATTCTTGCAATGTGCGAAATTCGTCGAATTTTAAAATTCTCAAAATTTTGGGAATCCTAAAAATATCCTAAACTCTGAAAATTTTGGGAAAATCCAAAAATTTTCACTGTCTTAAAACTTTTCAGAATTTCTAAAATTTTTGAAACCTACACATATTTTAAAACTCTAAAAATTCTTAATGTTTTTAAAATTTTGAGTATTACATCAAGTCATTTCAAAATCATCAATCTCTTTGAAAAATAAAATAACCCAAAAATTGTCGAAACTTTCAAAATTTCCCAGCTCCTGAAAATTCCACAAATTTTCAAATACCTCGAAATTTTCCAAATTTTCAAGTCCCTAGAAATTTTCAGAATTCTCAAAATTTTCCAAATTTCCAAAATGAAAAAAATTGTCAAAACTCTCAAAATTGTCGAAAATTAAGAAATATTCAGAATTTTTTGAATTCTTGGAACATTCAAAATTCTCAAAATACTCCTAACTCAAAATTTTCGAAAAAACTCAAAATCCACAAAATTTCAAAATTTTAAGAATTTTTAAATCTCCAATAAGCTCCAAGTACAAAGTTCAAACTTGAACAACAAAAAACATTTGTGACGTGCGCCGAAGAAAGGGGGCTTACTCTGAAAAAATCGATTGAGCAGACATTTTGTTGAAGTTTCCTTTCTCCTATGCCTGCAATGCACAGGCTGAGCTGCGATCGCTCGTCCTGTAAAATCATGCCATGCAGAGTAAGCGCCCTTTCTTCGGCGCACGTCACATTTCATGAAATTCAAAATCTCGCGAAATTTGGGTGCCTGTCTGACATCAGACACTCTCCAGGGAGAGAAAAACACACCCGGCGTCTTGAATCGCGGAGTCGACGCCGCGAGACGTCCCAAGGGGCTCATTCCACCTTTTTGCGACTGCCGAGCCGGAAAAAATGCCCAAAAAACTACGACAAATCCTGAATCCCATAAAAAAGCCTTTTCTTTCCAACTTTCAGCCAAAAATGTCCACTTCCTCTCAACAACCATGCATCGTATTGCCGCAAATATTTTGTCATCATACCAAATCGGAAAGATCGATCGCATTCTAGACGCCAAGTCCGAAAATCTGACAAATTGACGAAGACTGTTTTTTCGTAATTAGGGACATCCGAGTGTCACATCCCGGAGAAGTTCATTAAGAGTTGGAGAGGAGTCGAAACTTTCCTGATAAGGCGCTGTAGGGATTTATTGAAAAGGTCTCCGCTCTTAATTAAATGTCTCCAAGAGTTTATCTTTTCCTTCTTCATCACGGAAAACTTACGGTGATTTGTCATTGAACGTGAGGTGTGAAAAAATATTAAATTTGTTTCATAGATATTATAATGTCACAAAAAATAACAAATTTTCGATGTTCGGAATGTAAAAAGGAAGATGACCTCAGAATACATGGCAGGACAGGAGTGGACGCAGAAAAAATTTTTGGGAGGTTATCAAAAAAAAAAAAATGATGACTGATTTTCAACATTCCTCAAATTCTTAAAAGTTTCACAATTTTTAGAATTCTTAAAATTTTAGAAATTCTCGTAATTTTCAAAACTTCTGAAATGTGTAATATTCTCGCAGTTTTTGAAATTCTCCGAATCCTCGAAACTTTCAAAATTTTTGGAAATTTTCGGATTTTTGGAATACTCAAACCTTTGAATATGCATATATACGGAATGTTTCAAATTCTAAAAATTGCATAATTTTCGGCATATTTGGACTTTACAAAATTTTGCACATTCTCGAAAATTTCCAAATGCTCCGATTTTTTTAGAATTATCAGATTCTTTACAATATTATTGAGTTTGAGAAATTTTAATGATTCACAAGATCTTCAAAGTATTCTATAATTTTTGGAAAATTCCAAATTTTCAAAATTAATATAATTTCTGAAGTCATTAAAATTTTTATAATTTCTGAATTCTCAAATTTTGACATATTCACAAGTTTTTCGTAATTACAAAAGTTTCAAAATTTTTCAAAACTTCCGTTATCTCCAAAATTTCCGAAATTTCCGGTCTTTTCGAATTACTCGAACTTTTGAAAATTGAAAAAGTTTCTAGAATTACACAAAATCCAAAAACTCTGAATTTTCAAAAATTTCATAATCTTTCTTCCGGACTATCCAAAATTGTCACAATTTTGTCAAAAATTATAATTTCGATGTTTCTTATTCCCTAAATTCACATATAATTTTACAAAAATTCGAAAGATCGAAATATTGAATCTTCAAGCTTATTCAAAGCACACATTTTTCCATTTTTGAATTGCTACTCATTTCACCAAAAAAAAAAAACTTTTTCAAATTTCCGGAGGGGGTTCCACCCCTAAAATCCTTCGCGTTTGCCCCTGCCAAACGTCAATCATTCCGGAAAACTTCAAAGCGAGCTTAATTCCATCTTCAAAAGCACCTGACGCCGAAAACTAAGAACTCGGTCCATCACCCAAACACTTGAATGATGTGTCTCAATACATTTTCCCACCCGAATTTCCCTGTTCCCATCCCAGGAATCAATAAAAAGACATAACCTCTGACAAAACATCAATTACTCAGACAAAACCCCACGCATTCCCCTGAAAAATCCGTCGAGGAACTTGAAAGAACCGCATACATTATCCATTTAAAACGACCTCATTCTTTCGGAATCGGCAAAAAGCCTTGACGTCCCTTCAAACCTGAGCTCAATCACACGTCGAAAAGAGTATAAAGAGAGGAAGAAAAAACGAGGACGATTAATTATTTCTCTCTATTTGCCATAACGAGCACCACCCGCGGGCTGTGACCCAGTTACGATTCCCGAGAAACAAATTGTCGGGAAAGGGCCGAGTGTACGTAGATCGAGAAAAGCCGGGCGAAACGTCGTAAGTGCAAAGGGATGTTAGGAGACGGGACCAGACTGCGGTGCGCGCGCGAGATTGCCAAGATTAATGGATTCGCATTGTCGGTATTTTTTCAGCCATTTTAGGAGCACTTTTCAGAAGAGAAGGAAGGCTCATTTTTCAAAAAGCTCACCCGTTCCAGACGGCCGACAGGAATCGCAACCAACCACGGTGCTCAGCTCTCGGCCGTGTGCTAATGGTCCCGAATTACAGCGAAGGCTTATTCTCGTATACCTGAACGGCGGAGACTGAAATTACGAAATTTCGAAAATTTTGGAGTCTTAAAGGACTTCCGGAACTTCGTAAATTCCAAATCTTGAGTACTTAGGAAGTACGAACATTTTCTGGATTTGAGAACTCGATAATTTTGCAAAACTGCGAAACGCCAAAATGTTCGAAGATTCAGAAGTTCTAAAACTTGACAACTTCGGAACTTCAAAATATTTAGAAAATTTTGAAAATTTATTAAAAGTCGTCAAACCTTTAGAGTCCTCAAATTTTTAACATTTTGCGAATTTTCAAGTTGTACAATTTCGACATTCTTTCACGTTTTTGAACTTCAACATTTCAAAAATTGAACAAATTCTAAATTTTGAGTACTTTGAGATTACAAAATTCTTTTGAATTTAAGAACTCGGTAATTTTGCAAAACTGCGAAATTCCGAAATTTCCGAAGCTTCAAAAGTTCAGAAACTTGACAACTTGAAACTTCGATATTACTGGAAACTTCAACATTTTATTCTAAGTCATCAAATCTTTAGAATCCTCAATTTATAACATTTCGCAAATTTTCAAATTGCAAAATACCGAAATTCCTCCACGTTTTTGAACTTCAAAATTTCAAAAATTGGACAAATTCTAAATTTTGAGTACTTTAAAATAACAAAATTCTTTTGAATTCGAGAACTCAGTAATTTTTTAAAACTGCGAAATGGCAACATTTTCGAAGATGGAAAAGTTCTAAAACTTGACAACTTCGAAACTTCGAAATACTTGGAAACTTCAAAATTTTATTCAGTCATCAAAACTGAGAATCCTCAAATTTCTAACATTTTGCTAATTTTCCAATGGCAAAATTTTGAAATTCTTTGATGGTTTTAAAACTCCAAAATACCAAAAATCGAAGTAATTCTAAATCTTGAGTACTTAGAAACTAAAAAATTCTTCAAAATTTAGAAACTCGATAATTTTCCAAAACTGCGGAATTCCAAAACTCCCGAAGCTTCCAAAAAGTTTCAAAACTTCACAACTTCAAAACTCCGAAATATTTAGAAACTTCCAAATCTTATCCTAAGTCATCTAAACTGGAGAATCGAAAAATTCCCAACATTTTTCAAATTTTCAAACTGCAAAATTTAAAAAATTCTTTGACGTTTGAAAAACTCCAAAACTCCAAAAATGGATCAATTCTCAAATCTCCGAAACTTGCAAAACTCCGGATATTCATAATTTCCAAAAACTGTAAAATTCCACATATTCCATAATTTCCTAAGCTCTCAAACTGTCTCAACCCCAAATTTCCAATTCAATTTCATTCATCCCTCATCAGTTATTTCGATTTTCCGATTCAAATTCTATCCCAATCTTCGATTCAAAAATTCCAAATTTCAAAGACACAATTTTCTGTTCAAACTCTCTAAGCTGTTGCCACCAACTTCAGGAAGAGCTGTAATCAAAAAGATAGTGGTGAGGTTTCGCAGCGCAGAGGGTTGAGAGGGAGAGAGCTTTCACGTTCCGTGGTTCGAGCTTTTCGTCTTTATCACCACGATCTTCGCAATACCTCCCGGCCCTCGAAAAAAATCCCTCGGCTCCTCTCATTCGTCCCTCTCGCGTTTTCTCGTATCTTCACTTCCGGTGGAACACGATCAATCACGTTTCCCGGACCGTCAGCATGACACCCCCATTCACCCCCATCGCCACCCTCGGGCAGACGAGCCCCCGAAGCTCGCATTCAATGCTTTCTCTCTGCCCGAATAAATGTCGGAATCGTCACGATATCGCTCTTTTACGTCGTAGCTTGATAAGTTTTTAATCAATACGCTCATTGGCGCAGGTTTCGTGGTCCTTCCTACAATTCTAATATTTCTAATGGGTCTCCAGTACAAAGTTACAGAAGTAAAGAACCAACAAATCCGAGCAAAGATAAATAAAATTATTTACGTAAATACAGACGAACCAAAGATCATTAACCCAAGACCTAACCAAAACAACGTGAAAATAACAACAGACATATTTTTATTGTTAGGTGGAGGTGAATTTTGAATTTGGACAAAAATTCGAGAAATCTCAAACCCTTTCCAAAAGTTGCCAACTTTCTCTGAAATAACACCAGAAAAGTTTGAAATCAAAAAAATCCCCTCCCCCCATTTTTTATAAACTTACTCCCCAAATTTCCTAAAGTTAATATATTCTCGATCTATTTTTTCACACCCGAAAATTACCCATCAAATTCCGACGAAATTCTATGAAATTAACCCATTTTACGATAATACAATTCGTGTGTAATAGCTGTAATAATTATTCATTTGTCACTCAATGTAGTTTTCGATCTATACATGCAGTTGCATTATTTCCCTCGCCCGTGGAAATAAAATGGATGCATTTATAATCCGCGTGTTTATGCGCATTCAGGCTGCTTTTGTGTCCCTCCCAGATGTATGTTTGTAACGTCCCATGTTGCCGGAATATAATAAGCAGATGTACAAACGGAGCACGCGGGGAAAAGATCGCAAATGAAGAGATCAGGCGCTCACGAATAGACGGATTGTGTAATTCAAATCGAAACTCGTGTGAAGCTACAATGGCCGCGGTGGTTCCTACAGTCTCTGGAGACGTGACTTTGGGAAATAAAAACAAATGTCATGGATGCGTGTGGTAGATACACTTTTTCTTTGTCCATATTATATACTGCTCATGTGTACAAAAAACAGAAATTCAACTACTGTGTAATTTCCAGCAATTTTTCAACGTATGAAATCATAATTTATCTCCCTATGTTATTAAAAAACATGTGGCCGCCCCCCCCCCCCTCCCTCGCCGTCACGTCCGCAAGTTTCCCATCATTTTCCATCAAGTTCTTTCAATTCCCATCAAGTTCTTTCAATTCCCATCGATTCCCATCAATTCCTATAGATTCCCATAAATTACTATAAATTCCCATTGATTTCCATAAATTACTATCGAGTACCCATAAATGACAATCAATTACCATTACTTCCCATACATTTATATCAATTGCCAGTAATACCTATGGATTCCCATCAATTCCCATTGATTCCTATCCATGCCTATCGATTGTCATATCATCAGCTCCCATTGATTCCCATCAATTCATATCAATTCTCATCAACTCCTACTAATTCATGTCAATTACCCATAAATTCTTATCAATTACCATCAATGTTTATCAATTGACATCAATTTCTATGAATTATCATCAATTCTCATTGATTCCTATCGATTATAATCAATTTTTATCGACTGTTAATAATTCCCATTGATTCCAACTGACTCCCGTCAATTCCAATTCATTTTGATAAATTTCCGTAAATTCCTAACGATTCTAATCAGTTCGCATTGACTCCCATACATTTCTATCTATTCCTATCGACTCCTATCAATTCGTATGAATTCTCATCAAATCCCATCAATTTCTATAGACTCTTATGAATTTCCATTAACTCCCATTTATTTCTATCGCTTATCATTTCTATTTATCCCCATAAATCCATATCAAATATCTATCAATGCCAATCAATAAAATTACCATCATTTCCAGTAATTCATGTCAATTGCCATTAATCCCTATGGATTCCCAACAATTCCTATCGATTCCCATCAATTCCCATTGATTCCTACCCATGCCTATCGATTGTCATCACTTCCCATCGATTTCTATCAATTTATATCAATTCCCATCAACTCCTATCCATTTCTGTCAATTACTCATCAATTTTTATCAACTTACATCAATTTCTATGAATTTTAATCAATTCTCATTGATTCCTATCGATAATAATCAATTTTCATCGATTTTTATCAATTCCCATTGATTCCCAACGACTCCCATCGATTCCCATTCATTTTTATGGATTCCCATGAATTCCTATCGATTCTCATCAATCTCCATTGACTCCCATACATTTCTATCAATTCCTATCGACTCCCATCTATTCCTACGAATTTCCATCAAATCCCATAATTTCCTATTGATTCTTATTCATTTCCATTGATTCTTATCGATTGTCATCAATTCCCATCTATTCCCATGAACTCTTATCGATTCTTATCAAATCCTATCGATTCCCATCAATCCCCATTGATTCTTATCCATGCCTATCGATTGTCATCAGTTCCCATCGATTTCCATTAATTTATATCAATTCCTATCAACTCCTCTCAATTCCTATCAATTACCTATAAGTTCCTACCAATTTGAATTCCCATAAATTCCTAACGATTCTCATTAATTCGCATTGACTCCCATAAATTTCTATAAATTCCTACGAATTCCCATGAAATCCCATAAATTCCTATAGATTCTTATTAACTTCCATTAACCCCCATTGATTCTTATCGATTGTTATCAATTCTCATATCTATTCCCATGAACTTTTATCGATTCTTATAAAACTTATAGAATCCTATGCCCATCCAATTACCATTGATTCCTATTGATTCCCATCAATTCCTATAAATTTCCATCAATTCTTATCGATTATTATTAATTCTTATCAATTTTTATTTTCATTGACTCTCATCAATTCCTCTTCATTTTTATGAATTTCCATAAATTCCCATTGACTCCCATCAATTCCTATCGATATCCACCAATTCCTAGTAATTCCTATCAATTCCACCAGTTTCTGTTTCGATAATAATTTCCATAGTAATTCCTATCAGTTTCTTTGGTCAATATTTACTAATTAATACAGTAAACTTAAGTCACGATTAATTTTCAGTCACTGGCTTTTCTCTTTTTCAATTAGTAATTTTTCACTAACAATCCGTGATTTTGTACTAATCCAGCCCAAAAGAGAGCGCAATTTCGTAAAAATTGCAGATATTGTATCGTCCAAAATCAGTGCAATTATCCAAAATTCTAAACACATATATATAGTTCCTCGAGAAGGTACATCGCGCGTACGTTCAATTTCACGGAGCGATGGGCAAAACCGGCATTCCGTTTCAGGCCACTTTTAATTTTCACCTAATAACGGGCACGGTCAATAATTACGGTACGAGTAAGAGTGCCAATGTAAGCGAAAAATATCGCTAATACAGCTGGGTTTGAAAATTTGCCGTGTTGCACTAATGCGCCCGTTAAAAGACAGTGAGTGTGCTCTTTGCACGATGACGGGGCTGTTTCAGTCCAGCACACGTCGAGCGCCGATCCAAGTGGGTATACTTGGCCAACTGCGGCAAGACACTTTGTGGAGCAGCTCGTGTATACGCAGGACGAGAACTCATTATTATCGTTTTATAATGCAGTGGCTCTCATTCCCTGCGATTTTAGTGGGCTTGGGATGAGATTTTCACGTTCATTTGCATTGTTTTTTTTGGGGGGGGGGGGCGGGGGGAGGTGGAATTTGGGGGGGGGAGGGAAATTTCACTGATTTTCAGTGGAAAGGGCTGGTGAAAATTATAACATTTTTATGCTTGAGTAGGTTTAAGTGAGAATTTTGTGGTTTGGAACGAAAGATAGTGTAGTTTCAAAAAATGTAAAAATTATCCGAATTCGCACATTTTTTTCACTTAGAGTTTTGAGTGTGAATCCTCTGAAGTTGTGAACTTCTTCAGATGTTCATGATTTTTGAGTTTTAACAATTTTTCGATGTTTTTGAATTGTTCGGAATTATCGAATTTTTGAACCTTATAAAATTTTATATGTTTTGAAAAAGATCTTACAATGTTTCGGAGTTTTACAACCTTCTTGAAATTTTTACAAATTTTCGTATATACTTCCAGAATCCTTAAAATTTTTGAATTTTCCGGATATTCTGAAATATTTCCGATTTTCCGGATTTTTTGAACATTTTAATTTTTTTAAATTTATCAAATATTTTGAAACTTACAAATTGTAGATTATTTTCAATTTTTTCACATCTTTTATTGATTTTTTGTATTTTAATTATTTTATTTTGATCGTTCAGGTGTATTTTCATTCATTTATAATTTCTCAATTTTTTAAAAATTGCGAATTTGGGACATTTTCCGACAATTTTCGCGATTTTAAATTTTGATGATTAATTTTTAACAACTCGGCCAATTTTCAGAAGAGTTATTGATTGAGACTAAGTATAATTTTTGAAAAAAGTACCAGAAATCTGTGACACGGCCTGGTTTTTACGGAAGATGTAAATCATCCGAATGTTGAAAAATTTTTATTGAAACATGGTTCTCATGTTGTGTTTAGGTAAATCCGCGATTCAAATGCCAAGTAAAAAGGCGTAATAAAATTTTTGCTCCCCCACAAATTTGTAATTTTCAGGACGACGTAAAATGTCCTGGGAAACCTGAAATTTCTGAGTTTCAGGAACAGATTTTTGAATTTTTTAACTATTTTATTGTCGATTTTGTAAATAACAACGGATTTCCTTTAAAGAACGTATACAAATTTGATTATCAAATTATGTAATTGGATGTTCAATTGCGAAATTTATCGACTCGAATATTTAAGTCCTCCCGAACTGAATTATCTCTTCATCTCGAATTTAAATTAAAAAATGTCGAATGTTCGTACCTGATATTTCGGAGTTTTGAGTTTGAAGAAGTTTTGATGTTCTAAATGCTTGAACGGAATTAGTATAATGTAATGTTTTCAACAGTTCTACATAAAACGTTCCAATTCTTTAAGTTGTGAGAACAAACTTCGAATATTTAGAATTTCCGAATTTTTAGATTATGTGTTCATATTTCTTTAATTTGCATTTCAAAATTTATGATTTTGACAAATTATTATAAATTCTAAAATTTTCGATTTACAATAATACAAAAATTCGTGACTTCGGAAGTATGAACCCAATCAATTTTAACTTGAAATTCACTATTATCTGAGTTGATACTTACGTAATGATCAAAAATTTTGGATTGTCAAAACAGTTCAAAATTCAATCAGATTTTTAATTTTCAAATGCTTACCTAATTTTAATATGACGGTTTTCAACTTCCAACCGACTTACGGATGTTCGATTCCCAAATTATCAGACTCAAAAATTTAAGTCTTTTCAACCATCAAAACAGTCTCAAAATATTTCCACAATAAATTCAAAAGCAATACCAGTTTTCACTCTTCAAAAATTGTATACTTTAAATACCAAAATCAAAGAAACAACTTTTCCATTTATAAAATATTCAAATTTTGTATCCATAAGTAATTAAATTCCCAAAATTCTCAATTTTCCAATAACTCAAACCGCAATCATCGCAAAAATAATAACAACCCCCACAATTCAGATTCTCGCAATAATTCAACCCATAACACACCATCATCATTCACAAATTCATACCCCCCCCCCCAAACAAATCACCGCCCCCCGCTCTCACCTCCCCCCTTCAATCAACTTTCCACCTAATCTCCCTCAAAACCACCGGAAACACCATTCTAATGTTCACCCCCTCGCAACCCTTAAAAATTTTCCCAACTAAGTAAAAATCCCATCCTCAGGAGGCGGGTTAAGAAAACCCGAGTGCCTCCCCCATGATACCCAGGACTCCCTCGCAGCTCCAGACATCGCTTCCGCGATAAAAGCGCTCGGGGTTGGCGCACGTGGAAAGGGGGGAGGTAAACGCCTGAAAAGAGGGGACTTGACGCCAGAGCTTGAACCAGAGCTTCGCTGCCAGCGCGTTCGAATAGCCAGACGAGACGAGTTCAGACTTCAGACGAGACTTCAGTCATCGCGCCGCGACCTCCCGAAAACCCCCAGTTTCCCCTCGAAAAGTGCAAAAAGTGTCCCCAAGGTTGCCCCCTCGAAAAAAAACTCACCCCTGTGAAACGTCGATCCATCATGGTCGCGAGCCCGCGCTCATTGGCCAGCAGGTCTCCCATGGCTTGCTAAACCGTCGCCAAAACCCGGAGAAAACCGTGTTTCCGCAACCAGAATACCCGAGTGTGTCACGAAAAAAGGATGCAGTGAAAACCGCGGGCCCTTAGGTTTTTTTTTAATTCGCCAACGGTTTGTTTTCGTTTCTCTTTCGCGATGAGTTCCTTCTTGATGAACCCCTCCGCCGGGGGTTACCACCAGCAGCACCAGCAGCCCATGGGCCACCACCTGGTGGACACGAAATTCAACCCCGCCGAGGATTACGGCCAGGGCGGCTACGGGCCCCCCGGGGGTGGCGAGTACTTCGCGAGCCACCACCTGGGCCACCCCCAGAGCCACCCCATCGGGTACGGCTACCACCAGCACCACCACCAGGCGACCTCCACCCCCTACGGGGCTTCGCCCGGGGTCCAGATCAACGGGGGCTACCCTGGATACGGGGGTTACTACGCGCCCCATCACCAGGTGCACCCGGTGCACCACCCCGGGATGCACCCGCACCACCACACGCTCGCCATGCCCCCCGAGGCCCAACAACCACCCCTCTGCCCCCCGAACGTTCAAGGTCAACTCCAGCAGTCACCGGTTTCCTCGTCTTCGGTCCTCGGGTCGATTTCGCCCTCCATGATGCAGGGGCATGTGGACGCCATGCAAAACCACCCCCAGCAGTGCTTGGATAATAATGCTTGCAGCCCGGGGTCTCTGAACCATAGGGATGATTCTCCGGAGATACAGAGGCAACAGGGGGTGCAGCACTTGCAGGGGCACCGGGGGGAAGATGATGGCGAGGACCAGGACGATGGGGAGGAGGACGTCGGGATGGACGGGTCTCCTGGGGCTGGTGACGAGGATGATGAGGAGGAGGAGAATGGGGATAGGGTTATTTATCCGTGGATGAAGAAGGTCCATGTCGCCGGTGTTGGTGAGTTGAGAATTTTTGGGGAAATTGGGGGAAGGTGGGAAGGGGGGAAGGGTTGGGAGGATTTAAGGATGTTTGGGGGTTTTTGAGGAATTTTAATTGGGGGTTTTGTTGAATTTTTGTGGTTTTTAAGGGTTTTAAGTGTGATTGATGGAAGGGTTGTAATTTGGGGGGACGTTTTCATAGGTTGGTGGAAATAGGGGAAAATTTCCGTCTTTTTGTGAAATTCGGAGCTTTTTTGTCTTTATTTTAAAGCATTTCGGTTGAATGTGTGATAAGGGAAAGATTTTTTTTTCAGATCTTTTATATTAATCCCTGAATTTCTTTGACTGAAAATCCACACAATTTGAGTGAAAATTCTTCAGATCAAACTTGAGTGCCAATTCGACTCAGAATAAGTGAAATCTTACTGATTTTTGAATGATGTTTCACTCTATAAATCATGGTGAAATTTGAATAATTTTGTTGCGTGAAATGTCTGTCTACAAAAAGTAAAATTTCACTCATTTAGAGTTGAGATTCCATTCATTTTCATTTGCAGAATTTTTTATAAAACTGAGTGAATTTTCACTCGAAGAAATTTAGAGTGTGAAGATTCATTGAAATTCTCACTGGCGATCTCGAGTTGAAACACTCCTTTTTGAGAGAAAATTCGGCATATCAGCTTGAGTGAATATTTTACTCCAAATAAGAGAAGTTTGACTCATTTTAGAATCATATCACTCAAGTTCCACGTAAAAGAAAAATAGTGAAACTACAATAATTTTTCTCAAAATTATTGTCTCAAAGTATCTGTCTAAATCGAGTGGAATTTCATTCATTTTGAGTGGAATTCCCACTCAATCTCAATTTTGAATCAAGATTCACTCAAATTGAATGTATCTTCACTCGAAGAAATTTGCAGTATTTCTAAATTTAATTTCTGAATTTTTTTTCTTGCTCTGCATGAGTCACAAAATAAATGAAAATACTCATAAGATTTTCCGAAATCATTTCAGTATTTGGGAAATTCGTTGAAATTTTCCATGTTTTAGAAATTTTAAGAATTTTTATGGAATATCTTGAAATTGTTGACGAATTTCATGTTGACAGTTTGTTGGAGAAAGTTTTTTTGCTGCGTAACGTGGGAAAAACCCAGTACTTTTGTTATTCAGCGATAGGACGGAAATAAATGCAAAATTAGGGACATGGCCTGTTTCTTCATAAGTCGGACAATTTTTTGTTTGTATTTCACTTGACACATACAGTGTTTATTGGTGTTGTGGAACAATTACCAAGTGACTTATATTCTTTTAAATTTTTGCGACAATTTTCGTAGTTAAAGTTTTCATCTGTGGCAAATTTTTCAACATGGAAAAGTTGCTTGTTTAATAAAAAAAAGTTGCCTCAAGTATGAGGGCATTTTTGAAAGGTTTAGAAAATTTTACTGGAATGGATTGAATGTTTACAAAAAAATTAAGTGAAGGTCATTGAATCAAAATTATTGATATTGACATTGGATAGTAATTTCCCAGGAATTTGAGAAATGTACCAAAATATAGAATTATTTTCATATTTTGGCATGAAAAAATCACATCTTACATCAGAAATTATTCTAAAATATAATGGAATTATCGGAATGTGACAGTTTTTTCAAAATCATTTTATTTTGAACTGTTTCCAAGGTTGTAGAAAATTGAAATAATTGTTCTCAACTTCTTTTGCGATCAATTTAGGTTACAAATATTGTTGTCTTCAAAAAGTTGGATTTGTTTGGTAAACACAATTGTCGTGTACTTTTTTGAAATTTTCTTTGGAATCCTATACATATATGTTTCATTATTGTATTCATTGTCTCTAAAATCATCACCTTTCTTTCGATTCTTCAAAAAATTGACTGACTTTTGAATAATTCACTTGACGAAGTATTACTTTTTTCTGATCTAAGTTCATTTATTCCAATCGCACTCGATTTTGACCAGATTTTACAAATATTGATTGAATTTCAGTTTCTATAAATTGAATTTTTATTTTCTGCCAATGAAATTGTGTATAAATTTTCGAGAGCCTTCAATTTCTTATTGTATCTAATGCTATTGTTCTGATAATTTTCATTCTTCAACGCCGATCGTTTTCTATTCTTGCAAATTCTATTCCATAATTGATGCATTAGAATTCTTCAATTTAGTTTCACTCAGTTTTAATATTATGTTTTTAGTGGCTTCCAATTGTTATCGTCGTGTTTCCTGAAGAATATATATTTTTTTTATTTTCCTAGATTTTCGTATCATAATTTATGATAATTTCTATTCTCCTGAAATTTTACCAATATTACAAAATATTTGATTATTATGTTTTAATGTTTGTCAAAAGTTTTTGTAGATTTAATAGAATTTTCGAAGATAGTGAATATTCAAATATAAAATTTCCCTCAAAATAAAACGTATATTTTGCAAGTTTATAGAATTTTCCTGCAATTTTCGTTGCTGTTTGGAAGTTTTAGCTGTTTTCTTGACATATTTCTTTAATTCCAATAAATTTTTGTGATTCAAAAAATTTATCGATGACTCCGAATATGAAGTCAAAAATTACTGGATGAATTCCCAAATATTCTCAAAAACTAGATAATTTTGAAAATTAATAAGACATATTTGAAAATTTCCAGAGATTCTCAAGAGTTTTTTTAACGATTTAGACTCTTACGGAAATTTCGTAAATTTTCAAAAACACTCAAAAAAATATGCGCAATATTCCGAATTGTCTTAAGAACTTCTAAAATGTCTCAAAAATTGGGGGGAGTTTCTATTTATTTGCACTTCAAATTTCGTTCGGTTCTTTCTGCAAAATTACACATTTTTGATGTAGAAAACAATATTTTCGAATTCAAATTCATGTATCATTAATTTCTGACTTGAAAGTTATACATTTCGTGTTAAATTTTCTAAAGTTGTAGAAAAATGTATCATACAGGCAAACTCCATAAAATTTCCAATTATCTACAGTAACATCGAAAAAAAATGATACAATTTGTAATAATAACCCACCTTTCATGGTGGTTAAAAAATATCAACTTTCGTTTAAAAATTACTTATTAAAAAAAAAGTTCGGGTAATTTTTTGCCACGTCTAAAAATAATTTTCTAAAAATTATTTTCGATATCTCCGAAGAATAGAACGAAGAATGAAATAAAGAGAAATTAAAAACTCAGCGTTTTTAAAATGAGCTCATCAAATTAACAAAGAAACAGTAAATGAACAAAAAATTAAAAAATTATATATTAAAAATGACATCTCTTTACCGAAGATGTAATTTCCTTTTCCAACGTTTTTTTAGACCTCTCACAGTTCAATTGGAAAATATTTGGTATAAAAAATTGACAAAACAGTTTTTTTTCAACAGTTGTAAATATAAATGAATCAGTTTATTTTTAACGCATTGAATTATTTATTTCCGGAGCACGCGTACTTTTAAATTTTGTCTCATTCAATTAGTTGACAACAAAAAACATTGAAACAAAAATTCGTTTCTATCTTCAATTCGCTTTTTTCAACAAAAAGGAAGTCGTTACGATATTTCGCAGTTATTTCTTCCGTCGCGAGACGAAATTCTCGAACGATGAAGAAAAAATTGAACTGATAAATGAGCACATTTTTACTGTTTTTCGAAAGAATAAATTAACTAATTTTCTATTGCTTAAAAAAATATGAAAAAGCAATTTCGATGTAAAACCAAATTTTTCTAAAACAATTTTTTAGAACTGTTTGAGCAAAAACCAGATTTAGATAAATGACCGAAATTTCGTGTTTATTCATAATTTTTGAATTATTACGAAATTTCCAAGAAACGGTACCGATAAACAAACTGGTCAAAATTCAAAACGTTTTATGAAAAACCGAAAATGTAAACTTTTTTTCTCTTTTCTCAAATAAAACATACATATTTATCTGGTCCAATGAAAATTTTAACTTACAACGTTATTTTTCAATTTTCTTATTGATTTACAGTCTCAAATCGCAAATTGTTATATCGTTTAACATAGTTTCTAAATGTTTTTTCAACTAATTTCTCAAGGTCGAGAGTGTAAATATTTGTTGCCAATGGCCATGTATCCCAAAACACTCAAGAGTATTTTCTTTGGTCTCCCCGCCTCTTCAGTAAGACACAATGGAATAACTTATATATCTTTCTTCACGCCGAAAATCATTCCAGGATCGATGATTCTCCTAATATGAAATCATATAGCGAATCACGGAAAACTCGAGAAAAGGAAACAAACTGACGAGTCATGACAGTTGCTGAAATCGAGAGTTGTTTCAAAAACAAACGAAATTTTGACAAATCGGCGGAAAATGTAATACAAACACGTTTTTGTGTGTTTATTGTACACATTTTCCACTGAATCTTCCTCTGAACACGAAACAAGTTTCTTGTTCTCCGTCCTTCACATTCTTGAACTATGGACTGGCAATAGTGAATGTAGAGACGCAGTTTACGATTTATTCAACAAATCGAAAATGGCGGAAGTTTTGTTTTTCTCGTATTATTATCGATTTTATTCCAAATGGGGTATGATACGTGTTTTTTGATTTATTGGTCAATTTCGAAGATTTTGAGAGAAGAAATTGATTTTAATTTCTTGAATTTCAAATTTTTTATTTTCTAACCACAAGTGTAGAAAAGACCCCTAACCTCGAAAACTCGAATCCAGAACGTTCTTCGATATAAATACTCCCTAAAATAATTGAAGGGTGGAAATTCTAAAGGGTATAAGAGCCATTTCAATAAGGGTCATTTTCGTATTTGCATAGGTAAAAAATGGACCCTTATTGAAATGGCATGGTATAGAGACGCAGTTTACGATTTATTCAACAAATCGAAAATGGTGGAAACTTTATTGTTCTCGTATTATTATTTATTTTATTTAAAAAAGGGGTATAGTTCGAGTTTTTCGATTTGTTAGTAAATTTCGAAGATCAAGAGATTGATTTTAATTCCTTGAAATTCAGAATTTTCATTTTCTTACCACAAGGGTAGAAAAATTTCCTAATCTCGAAAACTCGAATCCAGAGCTTTGATTCCATATGTTCCCCACAACAATTTTTCTCTTTACTCCAATTTCCTGGCGGCGTCTGAAACCGAAAAGGCACCGACCCGTCATTACGTCCAGCAAACAAAACGAGCAATTTTTCCGACTTGTTCCCATCAATTCTCGTCACCTCTCCCGAAAATCGTGTCGAGTCTCATCAAAATATTAGGAAACGAAAATCATGTCACATTAGCCGTCGGAAACGAGGCGAAATTTATCAAGCAAACCCGAAAAGTCGAGGACGCAAGGTGTCCATTGTCGTGGAGCCGGGTATGATCCGCGTCGAATCGCCGCTTGCATCAATCTTCTCGAGATAAACTCATTGAAAATCCCGCAAGAATGATTGCCCCTCATTCACGCGTAATGGCGTATTTTCACCTGTGCTCGAAAGCGATTTTACAAAACGAGACGACGATTCTTCTTTAACTTGTCCCATACCTGCAGGGCTGAGAAACGAGTTGAGTAGAAGCAACTTGGATAGATTTAGCGGAATAAGGACCAAGTAAATTATTTTCTCGATTTGGCTATTTTAGTTTAGTAACCTGACTGTAATCGAAAGTGTGTTGAATGAATACAACAAATTTAGGGACGCGGGGACACGATAGAAGTGAAACAGTTCATATATGGGCAATTATTTATGAAACTTCAGACTTTTTCTCGAAATAACGAAATTGTTAACACTTCTGAGATTCGAAGAAATGTTGTGTATTTTGGTGATTTCGAGAATTGTGAAGATTTTGGATATTTTGCGAATTTTCAAATCGTTGATTATATTTTGAGGAAATTGATTATTTCCATACTTCGAAAATTTTGATGATTTCGAAAATTCGAAAATTTTGCGATATTCTGTAGATTTTAGGGAATTTCGAGAATTCAGAAAATTTTTTTATTTTGTCGATTTCTGGAATTTTATATAATATGAGAATTATGAAAATTTCGAGGAACTTGCAAATTTTGAGAATTCTGAGGAACTAAAAAATCTCGAGAAACTTCAAAATATTGAAAATTTCGAGTATTTCACTATCATTCGACGGTTTTTATATTTTGAAACTTTTTATAGTTTATAATGTTCAAGAATTTGGAAAATCTTGATATTTTCGGAAATTTGAAAAATATTGATTATTCTAGAATTTTTCAAATTTTGAGGATTACGAAATGCAAAATTCTGTAGATTTCCAAAACTTCAAGGAATTCGGAGTATTTATATTGTATATTTTGTTGAAAAAGTCAATGAATTTTTATAATTCTGAAAATTTGGTAAACTTTTAAATTTCCAAAATTCCGAAGAACTTCAAACATTCTGAAAATCTCGAGGAACTTGAAAATTGAACTTTTTATATTTTTGGAAATTTTGAAACATTTATTTCTGTTACATTTCCAAAATCTTGAGAATTTCTAAAATGTGCTTTCAAAAATTTTCAAATTCCGCAATTCGTTGAATATTCTGAGCATTTTTATATTTAGTTAATTTTGAAAATTTCGTTAATAGTCGAGTAACCTGAAAATTTTTAAAATTCCAAGGAACTTGCAGATTTCGAAACTTCTCGAAATTTCAAGAATTTCGTGTATTTTGATATTGTTCAACTTTTTGAGAATGTTAAAATATTTTTAATTTTCAAAAGTTGGAGAATTTTATTCTGTGAATAGATTTTGATATTTTTTGGACATATTAATGATTCTGAAATTAATCAAATTTTCCAAAACTTAAAATGTTTGAAAACTCGAAAAAACTAAGAAATTTCAAAAATTCTAAATAACTCGAAAATTTTAAGTAATCTGAAAGGTTTGAACATTTATGAAATTTTAAAAACTTTTTTAATTTCAAAAATGTTGATAATTTGGAAATTTTTGATTACTAAAAAAATTCTGAGAACTTCAAAAATTTGTATATTTCCGAAAATTTTTGAAAATTCCAAAATCAACATATTTCTACCAATTTCAACGATTCCAATGAATTCTAAAATTCAAACATTCTCGAATATTTCACTGATTCCAAAATTTCTGATAACGTTCCATATTTCGTCACAATTCTGCTAAAATTCCAAATATCTTCCCAAAATTCCATTCCCCTCGCTCGCAAACATTTTTCATCCCACCCCCTCCAAAACTTCCCACAAACTATTCCACTCCAAAAATTACGCAACACGTCTCACCCAACTAAAATCGATCAACTTTTTTCTCAGCGCCAAAATCCCGAGGAGCCCCGATCAATAATAAATCCACGCATTGATTCAAATTAATACCGACTAATGCGGGGACAACACGTTTCCAAGCTCGGACATTTTCGCTCGATTAAATTCGCATTACGAATCGGTTCGGGGAACGTGTCGTGTAACATCCTCGGCATGTATATTCATGCGCTCCCGGTACGCGAGGATCGAAGGTAAAAAAGGAATAGTTACGAGTCATCCTGCAGCGGGATTTTACAAAAAGTAGATTTAATATTCACACAAGGAGCCAATTCACGGGGCGGCAACAAAAGTACCCCAGTCACCTTGAACATTTCCGAAAAAATATCTGCAGCGTAACTATCCCTGGAACTGGATTTCGGAACTGCGCGGGGCTCCAATCTCGGTTCCCTTTCATCGACGAAATTGCAGCTCATCCCGGTCAATCTTTGACGCGCCGAAAATCGATGCTGCGCGCGATAAGTGGGATGCTTTTCGTGTTTTCGGATCAACAAGACGAGGAACAGATAGGGGTTACCGAGGGACGGGGATGATGAAAGGGAGAAAAATCAATATTGGTTATTTCAGGTCAATTGGGGGTGTTTGGGATTGTGTAGCTTCGAAGGGAAATGTGTTTTTGGATGACGGCGATGGTGTACAGGGAAAAATGGGTAGTTTAAATTGATTTGTTGAGCACCTTTTGCGAGTACCAGAATTTTGAGAATTTTGTGAATTTTGGAGATTTTAAAAGTTGTAAGAATTTTTGAAATCTTAGAGGCTTTGGCTACATCGTAAATTTTGATAATTCCGATTATTTCGAGAAACTTTACATTTTTGTATGTTCCAAGGAACTTGAAAATTTCAAAAATTTTGAGAAATTTGAAATTTTGCAGATTTTTGAATTTTTTCAGCTTTTCAAAATTTTGAGGATTTTGAAGATGTTGATTGTTACGGAATTTTAAAATTTTTGATGATTACGAAGAGATGAAGAATTGTCGAAATATGAAAGATTTTGTAGATTCGGGGAATTCTTGGAATTTTGGAAATTTTGTAAATTTTGAGAATTCCGAAAATTTTAGGAAATTTGGAATTTTTGAAATTTTGTAAATTTTAATAGTTGCGAAAATTTTGAGGAATTTGGAATTTTTCAAATTTTGAAATTTTTCAATCTTGTCGAAATGTTGAAGATGTTGAAAATTCTAAAAATATTTATTGTTCTAGAATTTCGACAATTTTGTGGATCACGAAAACTTTGAAATTTGGAACATTCTTCAACTTTTCATGATCCAAATTTTAGAGTTTTTAAATATTCTAAGAATTTTGATCATCTTAAAAATTTCGACAAGATTGAAAAATTTCAAAATTTTAAAAATTCCTAAATTTACAAAATTCCAAATTTCTCAAAATTTTCAGAATTATTAAAATTGACAAAATTTCAAAAATTCCAAATTTCTCAAAATTTTCGGAATTATTAAAATTTACAGAATTTCAAAAATTCTGAATTTCTCAAAATTTTCGGAATTCTCGAAATTTACAAAGGTTTGAGAATTCCGTAAATTTTAGGAATTCCGCAATTTCGAGGAACTTGAAAATTTTGTAAATTCCAAGGAACTAAAAAATTGCGAGGAATTGAAAAATGTTGAAAAAATTTAAATGTTTCAATTTTTTCATAATGTCGAAAATTTCAAGAGTTTCAAAAATATTTGTTCCGGAATTTTTACCATTTTGAACATTTCTAAAAGTTTGAAAATTTCCAAAATTTCAGTGATTTAGAAAAGACGAGAATTTGTGAAAGTTTCGGAGATTTTGACATTCAAAGAATTCCGAAAAATTCGTGCATGAAACTAGAAAACTCCGTAAATTTCGAGTTAAATTCCAAAATGTAGGAAATTTTTTTTCATTCAAAATTCAAAGCTATTAATTAGTTAACTATACATTATTCCAGTCTTTAACATAATAGTCATTTTTGGGTTTTCAGATCAAATTTCTTCTACTAGTGATAACTTCCTTGTTCCCATTTTTAATTTTCTTTCTAAATTTTTAAATTTAGCAACACACTCGAAAAAACTCGATTGCAGCATAATTATCATCTTCTCTAAAAATAAAATTCGAAACTTTAAAAATCATTACTGTAGTAGTCTATTTCAACACAGCTTGATTGAACTCAAGGAAACAAATTGCCCAATTTATCCGAAAGAGCGGATTCAAACTTGAAACTTCATTCAATTTTGTGCGAATTCATGTTCAATTACATATGTTCATAAATTTTGGGCTACATTTTAAAAAAAATCTTGATTTCCGAATTAATAGAATTTCTTGGAAACTTGAAAAATTTTTTAAATCATTCAAGTTTTTAGAAATTCTGCATGAATTTTAGTATTTTATAAATTGTTCAAAATTCTCCCAGTCGTAAAGTATTTATGGTTTCTTACTTTATTCTTATTAGATTGTAAATATTTCAGGATTTTTAGAAATTCTCTGGCAAATTATGTCGGTCATAGACAAAATTTCCAAAATGTGCCAAATCGCGAAATAAATAGTTCTATAAAAAATCTTTGTAACATCTCAAATGTTATAAAATTTTCAAAAACTCTACAAAGTGTCGTAAACACGTAGTTATACATTTATAAAATTCTATAAATTCTCATCATCTCAGAATTCATAAAATAATCGATCCTGGGAAAATATCGAATTTCCTCATACCAGAAAAATCCACACTGAAATCAAACGAAAAACAGGCCACCCTCAAATTTCAAAAATATGGACTATTCTGAAATTTGAAAAATTTCAAGAAATACGAAAATGCCAAAAATGTTCCAATTTTGTTGATTCTGAAAATTTCATCAATTTTAGTAATTCCGAAAATGTCGAGGAATATGATATATTTGAAATTTTAGAGGAACTCAAATACTCTAAAGAACTTGCGAATTATAAAACTTTCTAAAATTTCAAACAATTTTTCAATTTCAATGATTTCAAACGTTTTGAACGTTTGAATATTCTCGAAAATTTCGTTAATTCAAAAATGCTTATAATTCCAATAATTTAGAAATCTTTAAAATCATACCCTCAAAATTTTCAAAAATGCTTTTTTTCGAAATCTTGAGAAATTTGAGAATTACGAAAACGTTAAAAATTTCCAAAATTTCGAAGATTCCCAAATTTTTCTAATTTTGTTTATTTTGAAAATTTCATAAATTGTCGTAATTCCGAAAATGTCGAGGAATATGACATATTTGAAATTTTAGAGTAACTTAAATACTCTAAAGAACTTGCGAATTCTAAAACTTTCTAAAATTTCAAAAATTTTTTCAATGTATATT
>JAPYZK010002110.1:0-15086 GCA_030522785.1 Platygaster equestris | reverse complement strand
TGTGGCCAGCGATGGACAATACTTTGATTGACTTTGATGTAACTATATTTTTATAATTAAACCTGACTTTTGCGGAAAAAACGGCGGTTTTCTATTTGTGCGCCCAATAAGAATTTCAAAAATCTTATGAGATTCCCTAATTTCTTATGAGATTTTCTATTCTTATACGGTCAACCTTATATAAGCCTTATAACTTTCGCGATTCTTATAAGGTTGGCCTTATAAAAACCTTATAAGAAAAAAAATTGCCGTATATGAATTTTTTTTCTTGTAAGGTTTTTATAAGGTCAACTTTATAAGAATCGTAAATCTTATAAGGTTTATATGTGACTTGGAATCAGGAAATGGGGTTTGCGAGGAAAATTAAAGTAAGGGCCATATTTGTCCTCTCGCTCTGTGCGCGCCCTCGCAGTCATACACATGGAAATAGAGGAAGGGTCGCGGAAAGAAGGAACGCAGGTAGCTAAATTAATTAAGAGCATGGCTGCAGTTACGATCCCGAGAACAATAGGCTCTCCCGTGGCTCGGAGAATCTTTGAAAAGTTTACTTTTTTCTATTTCCCGCATCATTATTTTCTGTTTAAAAACTTACTTTGCAAATAATTTCGAAGATTTCGAAAATTTTTTGAATTTTTCGAAACTTTGAAAATTTTGGAAATTTTATATAATTTTGAAAATTTTCGGGAATTTCACGAATTTTCGAAATTTTTGGAAATTTCAGAAATTTGAAAAATTTCGAGAATCTTCGGAAATTGACGATATTTTGGAAATTTTAGGAATTGTTGAAAATTGTTGAAATTTTGGGAAATTTCAGAAACTTCGTATTTTCCGAAAAATGTTAAAAATTCTGCAAATTCTAATAATTTTGTTAAATGTCGAATAGGGTCTCCCATGGCCCGGAAAGTTTTTGAAAAGTTTAATTTTTTCTATTTCCCGCATCATTATTTTCTATTTGAAAAGTAAGTTTCCAAATAATTTCTCTCACTTCTTCTCAAAAATATCCAAAATTTTTGGATTTTTTGGAAATTTCCGAAATTTTCCAAAATTTTCGGAAATTTTCGGATCTAAAAAATTTTTCGTAATTTCCAATACTGACAAAATTTTCGGAATTTCCAAATTTTCGAAATTGGTAGAATTTACGGTATTTTAAAAATTTTCCGCAATTTACAAAATTTCGTAAACTTCCAAAAATTCTCAAAATATCTGAAATTCTTAAAAATATCGAAAATTCTCAAAATTTTGTAAAATTTCTACAATTTTCAAAATTTCAAAAAATTCTTAAAATTTTCTGAAATTTTTAAAAAGTGCACAATTTTTATAATCTTCAAAATTTCCGACATTTTTCAAAATTGGTAAATTTTTCAGAATTTTTGAAAATTTTCGGAGTGCACAAAATTTTTTGAAATTTTCCAAAAATTTGAAAATTTACCAAAATTTCCGAATTTTTAAGAATTTCTAAAATTTTCAAACAATTCAAAAAAAGTAGAAAATCGTCGAAATGTTCAGAAATTTCGAAAATTTTGAAAATTTCTAAAATTTTCGAACATTCCTAATTTTCGACATTGATAAAATTTCCGGTATTTTTAAAATTTTCCGCAATTTACAAAATTTCTTAAATTTCCAAAAACTACCGAAATATCAAAAATTCTTGAAAATGTCGGAAATTTTCAAAATTTTGTAAAATTTGCAAAAATTCCCGAAATTTTGAAATTTCCTACTTATAATTCTAAAAAATTCTGAAAATTTTCAAAAATTTTTAAAAAGTGCACAATTCCTATAATCTCTAAAATTTCCGAGATTTTTCAGAATTGGTTAATTTTTCAGAATTTTCGAAAATTTTCAGTGCACAAAATTTTTAGAAAATTTTCAAAAAAACATAAGTTTATAAAATTTCAAAAATTTTTAAATTTACGAAAATTTCCGACTTTTTAAAAATTTCTACAATTTTCAAAAATTCAAAAAATCTTTAAAATTTCCAAAAATTTTCAACATTTCAAAAAATGTTGAAAATCGTCGAAATTTTCAGAAATTTCGAAAATTTTGAGAATTTCTAATATTTTCAAAAATTCCTAATATCTCCGAAAATTTTCAAAATTCTCCGAAATTTTTTCAATTTTTTGAAATTTTAAAAATTTCCGAAAGTTTCACAAATTTTTTACAAGTGCACAATTTTCATAATCTTCCAAAATTTTCGACATTTTACAAAATTAGTAGAATTTCCAGAATTCAAAAAATTTTTCGGAAAATACAAAATTTTCGAAATTTCCCAAAATTTCTACAATTGTCAAAAATTCCTAAAATTTCCATAATATTGTTAATTTCCGAAAATTCTCGAAATTTTTCAAATTTCTGAAATGTTCAAAAATGTCGAAAATTTGCAAAATTATATATTATAAGATTGACCTTACAGTAATAAAAAATCTTATAACGAATTCGGAAACCTTATAAGATTTTTGAAATTCTTATAAGAATCGAAATTATGAGGGGAAGTTTCTTCGCTGGCAGTAATTTTGGAATTCTCAATGTGGTATAATATAGCATCGAAAAAAACAGTCGAAAACGGACGATTGCTTTTTTACGCTTTTTCATCAAAACCGAGAGCTCAGGAACGCCTTTTGATCTCGAAAAATCGAGCTGAAATAAGCTCGGTAAAAGCGAAAAATGAGTTGGTTCCGATTAATTACTCTGAAAATTGAAAAAAATTCCTGATCCACAAACTTTGTATATTTATTGTCAAGAAACAACCGGAAATTTTGCACTCAAATTTCGAAACTTCTCACGTCAATTCCAAAATTTTCATCCTCGGAAATTTTTCTCTTCCCGAACAGTGAGTTATTTTCCGATTTCTCAAAAACGATGAAAATGTGGCAGTTAACTCAATTGCAATTATGAGACTTGAGAAAATTTGACAAGTGGAAAATGTCTGAAAATTTGTTAAAAAATGACTTCTTGATACTGCAGTTGCAAAAGACTCGTAAATCTGTAAAAAACGTTCAGTACAGTTCAGTGCGAGGTTTTAAATGGGAACGCACGCGCGAAAACATGACGTGAAAGTCGTAATTACAAACGAAAGTAGCAATGACGAATTATTAAAGAAGAAACCTTTAATAAATATTCAAATAACAACATGACAGAGAATTTCTGCGATTATGTGGAATTTTTAATATTTTGACAAACAAATTGTTGACAGAATTCGAGAAATTGAGAATTTTTCCGAATTTGACAAGATGTTAGATTTGTGCGTATTTTCTGAGTTTCGCTAAATTTTAAAATTCTGCAACATTCTGCAAAACAAGAAATATTTACGAATATTCGAACAATTTGCCATTTTTTAAAATTGAAAATTTTTTGAATTTGACAAGATGTTAGATTTATGCGTATTTTGTGGAGTTTCCGTAAATTTTGAAATTCTGAAACATTCTGCAAAACAAGAAATATTTACGAATATTCGAACAATTTTCCATTTTTTTAAATTGAGAATTTTTTGAATTTGACAAGATGTTAGATTTGTGCGAATTTTCTGGATTTTCGGTAAATTTTAAAATTCTGCAACATTCTGCAAAACAATAAATATTTACGAATATTCGAACAATTTGCCATTTTTTAATCGTGTTTAACACTGTAAAATTTTTATCATTGCACAAATCGATACATTCTCAAAATTCTGGATAAATTACGATTTTCAAATTTGGCAAAAAATTTGATGTTTTTTAAATTTTGGAAACACTTTGTAATGTTTTCGATTTTCATCGTAAAATGTGACACTCCGCAAATTAGCAGATTTTCGAACTGATTTGGAAAATTTGCAATGTTTAGAAAATTTACAATTTTTGAAAAAATTATTATATTTTTTCAAAGATGTCCAAATTCGCTAACTGCAAAAATTACGAATTTTTCAAATCTTGACATAAAAAAATTTATACATTGCACCAAGATTGAAGTATAAAAAATCTCTACAAAAAATGAAAAATCTATAAATCTCACGAATGTTGGGAAATGGCACAGGAAAAATCGATAAATTGATGAATTTATTTAATTATAATAATTACATATTTATTAATTTTCTTCATTGTAATTTCATACCTATGTAAAATAAAAAAAATTAATAATCCGCCAAATTAAAAATTAATGGAAAATATTATAAAAAATCGTCCTATACTCAAAATTATGAATAATTCTTTTATCAATCTTCCTACCCCAATTGATATTAATTTATGATGAAATTTCGGGTCAATATTAGGAATTATATTAATAATTACAATGATTAGAGGATTCATATTATCTATACATTATTGTAACAATATCAAAGAAGCATTTAATAGTATTATTTACATAAATCACAATGTAACTTATGGATGAATCGTATATTTCATTCATATAAATGGGGCATCAATATTTTTTATTGGCATTTATATACATATTGGACGAAACATATACTATAATTCATTTAACTTTTTACAAATTTCGGAAATTATTGAAGAAATGGCATTCACTTTTCGTGAAACCTAAATTCTTTGTAATATTGCTATTATTGTTTGGATTGTGTACAGAAAAACGGAGTATTCCGCTGATAACGAGGGTCTCGTGTATCTCCTGAAAGGCGCCTTGCTCAGGGCCATGAAGCTCCCTTTACAAGCCGAAGACTGTCTTCGACGAGTACTGAAGCTCGAGAAACAAATAAAAGAGGACAACTATTTATTACCTTTTGCCACCGTAGAACTTGCCTTCGCTGCCGAGGATCAAGGGAACATTCAAGGAGCTATCGCTCTTCTGGAAGAGGCCAAGTATCTATGAATTCCTTATACTTTCTACTCATCCATTTTCATTCATATTATCATTGAACCTACGAATTTAGGTGACACATTACTTTGAAAGTAAATACTCGCGAATTATCCAAATTTCATTCGTATTTCAAATTTTCAAACTAAATATCTACTTTCGGACATTTTGAAATAATTACGAATTTCCAAAAACCCAACTATACCCAAAAATTCTCCTAATTTCCGTAATTCTCCAAAGTCAGTAACAAAAAATTTCAAATCCAAGCAAATTTTAATCTACAATTCAATGATAATTCAATTATAACAATATTACCCTTTTTAACTTGGAATTTTGACGTTTCGGGAATATTAGGAGTGCTGAAAATATTGAAATATAGAAGTTGTAGAATTGTCAAAATTGGAAATTATTAAATTTTGACATTTTTTAAGGTAAAAACTCCAGATTTTTCAATAAGGTCTGGAAATTTTGCAATTTTTAGACTTTTCACGTATTTTGAAGTTTTTAAATCTGGAAATTTCGCGATTTTTGAAATTGTGCAACTGAAATTTCGGAATAACGAATTTTTGGAACTTGAAGCTTTGCAATTTTGAATTTTCGAAGAACCATGAAGTTCTGCAGTTTTGGAAGTTTCGAAAATTTTACAAGTTTTTAAAATGTTAGAATTTTGAATTATTTGGGCTTGTTCAAAAACTTTGAAATTTTAGAATTTTTAAAATTGAAAATTATCAAGTTTGAAAATGATTTAAAATCATTAATTAAATGTTGTTATAAATACTACATTGGAATTTTGACGTTTCGGGAATATTAGGTGTCCTGAAAATATTAAAATATAGAAGTTGTAGAATTGTCATAATTGGAAATTATTGAATTTTGACATTTTTTAAGGTAAAAACTCCAGGTTTTCCAATAAGGTCTGGATATTTGGAATTTTTAGACTTTTCACGTATTTTAAAGTTTTTGAGTCTAGAAATTTCGTGATTTTTGAAATTGTGGAACTTTGACATTTCGGAATAATAAAGTTCTGAAATTTATACAGCTTTGGAATTTTGGATTTTCGAAAAATTGTGAAGTTCTGTAGTTTTGGAAGTTTCGGAAATTTTACAAGGTTTTGAAATGTTGGAATTTCGAATTATTGGACATGTTCAAAAACTTTAAAATTGTAGAAATTTTAAGATTGAAAATTATCAAGTTCAAAAATGATTAAAAATTATTAATTAAATGTTGTTATAGATAATAAATTGAAATTTTGACGTTTCGGGAATATTAGGAGTCCTGCAAATATTGGAATATAGAAGTTTGAGAATTTTCAAGATCGAAAATTATTGAGTTTCGACATTTTCAAGGTCAAAACTCAAGGTTTTGTAATGAAGTCTGGAAATTTTGCAATTTTTGAACTTTGTACGTATTTTAAAGTTTTTAAATCTAGGAATTTCGAAATTTTTGAATTTTCAGAACTTTGGAATTTCGTAATAATAAAGTTTCGGAACTTATGAAGCTTTGGAATTTTGGATTTTCGAAAAATTACGAAGTTCTGCAGTTTTGGAAGTTTCGGAAATTTTAAAAGTTTTTGAAATGTTGAAATTTTTAATTTTTAAAGAATGTTCAACAAATTTGAAATTTTAGAATTTTCAAGATTGAAAATTATTTAAACATTTCGAACATTTCAATATTTCTAACTATTTCGCGAATTTTAGAAGTCTAGAGTATTTTGAGAATTCCAGAAGTCCAGAGAATTTTCAGAATTTTAAAGATCTTAAAAATTTCGGAAATTTCAGACATTTCGAAACGTTTTAAAAATTCTGAGAATTTAGGAAATTTTCATAAGTATCCAAGAAAACTTTACTTTTTGAACTTGTTCGAATTAATTTCGAGTACAAATCTCCTTGCCCCCCCCCCCCCCCCCCCTCCCCCGTCCAAATTTTAAATCTTGAAAATTATCAAGTTTCCGCATATGTACAGTTCTGGAAATTTCGCAAGTTTTGGAGTGCTCGAATATTTTGAAGTTAGCTAGAATTTAGCTTAGAATTTTCGAGTTTTTCGAATGTCGGATTTTTGAAGTTCTCGAAAATTTCCAAGAACTTGGGAGTTTTGAAGAATTTTAAAGATGAAAAATTATCAAGTTTCGGCATTTTTGAAGATCTGATAATTCCGCATACTTTCAAGTATGTTGAAGTTTTTAAGCAAAGAAATTAAAAAATTTTTGACATTCCAAGTTTCAGTAGTTTCGAAGTTGTAAATTTTGGAAATTTTTAATATTTTGGAACTTTCGAAGCTTTGGGAATTTCGAGATTTGATGGAATTGTGAAGTTTTGAGGAATTATAAAGTACTGAAGTTTTCAAAGTAACGGAAATTTTGTGAGCTTCAAAAATGTTGGAATTTCGAAGTTTTCGAGAATGTACAAGAACTTTGAAGTTTTTAAAAATTTCAAAGATTACAGATAATTAAGTTTTGACATGTTTAAAGTTTGACATCGTTGGGAATCATGACTCCTAAATTGGGAGTCATGTGGGAGTCGACTCCCATGACTCCCATTTATCGGAGAGTGAATCGCCCCTCGCTCTTGAATTAAGATGTACTCTTTCGAATTTCGAAAAATACACACAATGTTCGTCGTATTTTGCAGAAAAAATTTCACAGGATATTCCCTTGAATCACGACTCCACTTCAGAATACACTCGGGCTTGATGATTCTCAACGGGAAAAAATCGCGCGATCTCGCCGGGGACAAGTACAAAAAAATCGGCAACGATGGGATCGAATTCACGGAGCCCGCGAACGGCGAGAAGAAGACTTTTCTCGACGACGGCACCGATTTCGTCGACTCCATCGCCTTCACGCCGATCAGTTCCTCAACCAGGCTCTAAAGCAGCAGCGTGTTCAAAGTCCCGAAACTTTGGAGCACATCCAGTACTTAATATTTTTCCTACCTTTTGTTTTTCCTTTTCTCTTTTTTTTCCTACGTATCCGCTGAAAGGCCTTCAGAAGCTCGAGAAATAACGCATATTATATTTCTGAGCGTTCGAGATATGAGTTGATGTGAAAATTACGAAGCACTGAATCGCTGTATGTACTTATTGTTAATGTAAAAAGGTACCAACAAAGTGTGGCTGATTTTTGTGAGATCGAATGGAGCTGATTTCGCAGTTTTTTAAAAATGCCGTCGAAAGTTACGCGTGTCGAGATGAGTGTGTAAATAGGTGAAATGGCTGTATATTTTATGATAATATTGTGTATTATCTGAGCAGAGGTTGAAAATTATCAATAAAAATGACGTTTTCGTATATATTATGTGGCGCATGCATTTTGTTGACTACTCACGGAGTTACTGTAACAACGAAAAACTATAAAATTTTATTGAGATCTAATAAAAATCTATAGTTCTCCGTATTTTTCTTGTGGTCCTTTTTTTTTTTTTTTCAAAACTACTTTAAACTCAAAATTTGAAAAACATTATGAACAAGACTCCTTTGCGGCACAGAACGGAATTTATTCGCCAACGTTTTCACATCCTTACAAGAGTACTTCTCTAAAATTATAGGAAATATGACGGAGTCATACATCGCGGATGATTACGAACGCTGAAATAATTAATCAAAAGTCCTCATACGTACCTATACGTAAAAAATATAAATCGTCCTCTTATCGCTACAAAACTTTTTGAATATACGAATTATCGAAAAATGCACTCAACTTTTTCATTTTTTCAACTTTCACGACGAATCTCTATAAGCTTTAATGTACCATACACTAACACTTCTGAAAATGGATGAAAATTCTGCGTTGTGAAACGATTAACTTCTCAGTTAGAACTTGTTCAAAATTTTTCAAAACTTGTCAACTCCAAATATTTAAAATGCTTGAAAACTTCAAAATTTATCGAAATCAAAATTGTTGAAACTTGCCAAAATGTGTAACGTTTGCGTTCTCAAGTTTTTCGTTTTTTAATTCAATTTAATTTTGTGATTCTTAATATTTCCGAAAAATAGAGAATCAAACATTAGGAAACTAAAAAACTGACAATTCAAAAGGTAAAAAAAAGGCCCATTCAAACTGCACAATACAATTTTTGAGACCTTGCCGAGTCTGCTTTATAAAATTCAAAAATAAACGTCAAAATCTACAAACATCAATACTTCCGAATATCGGCATCAAACGTTCAAAAATCGATCCAATAGCAAATACAAATTTCCGAGGGGCGATTCAGTCTCCCATAAACGGGAGTCATGGGAGTCGACTCCCACATGACTCCCAATTTGGGAGTCATGATTTCCAAGTTGGGAATCATCATTCCCAGCGATGTCAAACTTTAAACATGCCAAGACTCGATTACCTATAATCTTTGAAATTCTCGAGAACTTCAAAGTTCTTGGAAATTTGCGAAAACTTCGAAATTCCAACATTTTTAAAAATCACGAAATTTCTGAAACTTTTCAAACTTTAATACTTTATAATTCTTTGAAACTCCACAATTCCATAAAATTCCGGTATTTCCAAAGCTTTGAAAGTTCCCAAATTTTGGAAATTTCAAAACTTTACAAATTCGAAACTTCAAAATCTTGGAATGTCAAAAAGTTTGAAACTTCTTTGCTTAAAAACTTCAACATACTTGAAAGTATGCGGAATTATCAAAACTTCGAAAATGTCGAAACTTGATAATTTTTCATCTTTAAAATTCTTCAAAACTTCCAAGTTCTTGGAAATTCTCGTAAACTTCAAAATTCCGACATTTGAAATACTACTCAAATTTCGAACATTCTAAGCTTCATAACTCGAAAATATTCGAGCGCTTCAAAACTTGCGAAATTCCCAGAACTGTAAAGATGCCAAAACTTGATAATTTTGAAAATTGTAAATTCTAAAATTTTAAACTTTCTGAACATTCTTAAAAAGTTCAAAATTCCAACATTTTTAAAACTCACAAAATTTACGAAACAAACTTCAGTACTTTATAATTCCTCAAAACTTTACAATTCCATTAAATTCCGAAATTTCCCAAGCTTTAAAAGTTCCAAAATTTTGACATTTTCCAAAATTTATAACTTCGAAACTTCAAAATCTTGGAATGTCAAAAATTTTTAAATTTCTCTGCTTAAAAACTTCAAAATACTTGAAAGTATGCGGAATTCCCAGAACTTCAAAAATGTCGAAACTTAACAATTTTTCTTTGAAATTCTTAAAAACTCCCAAGTTCTTGGAAATTCTTGAGAACTTCAAAAATCCGACATTCGAAAAACTTCTCAAATTTCGAAAATTCTGAGCTTCATAACTCCAAAATATTCGAGCACTTCAACACTTGCGAAATTTCCAGAACTGTAGAAATGTCAAAACTTGATAATTTTGAATCTCGAAAATTCTAAAATTTCGAAGTTTTTGAACATTCTTGAAAAATTCAAAATTCCAACATTTCAAAGATTTGTAAAATTTCCGAAACTCCCAAAACTGCAGAACTTCATAATTCTTCGAAAATAAAAATTCCAAACTTTATAAGTTCAAAAACTACATTATTCCGAAATTTCAGAGTTTAAAAATTTTTAAAATTTCGAAATTTCTGGACTCCAAAACTTTATAATACGTGCAAAGTTCAAAAATTGCAAAGTTTCCAGACCTCATTTCAAAACCTTTAGTTTTGACCTTCAAAAATGTCGAAATTCAATAATTTTCAATCTTTGAAATTCTCACACTTTTATATTCCAATATTTTTAGGACTTCTAATATTTCCGGAAGGTCAAAATTCCAATTTATTATTTATAACAACTTGATTCATCATTTTCAATCATTTTTAAACTTGATAATTTTCAATCTTAAAAATTCTAAAATTTCCAAGTTTTTGAACATTCTTGAAAATTCAAAATTCCAGCATTTCAAACACTTGTAAAATTTCCGAAACTTCCAAAACTGCAGAACTTTACAATTTTTCGAAAATCCAAAATTCCAAAGCTTTATAAGTTCCAAAACTTCATTATTCCGAAATTTCAAAGTTCCACAGTTTCGAAAATCGCGAAATTTCTAGACTTAAAGACTTTAAAATACGTAAAAAGTTCAAAAATTGTGAAATTTCCAGACCTTATTTTAAAACCTGGAGTTTTTACCTTAAAAAATGTCAAAATTCAATAATTTCCTATTTTGACAATTCTACAACTTCTATATTTCAATATTTTCAGGACTCTTAATATTTCCGAAAGGTGAAAATTCCAATTTATTATTTATAACAACATTTCATTAATAATTTTCAATCATTTTTAAACTTGATAATTTTCAATCTCAAAATTTCTACAATTTTAAAGTTTTTGAACAAGCCCAAATAATTCAAAATTCCAAGATTTTAAAAACTTGTACAATTTGCGAAACTTCCAAAACTGCCGAACTTCATAATTCTTCGAAAATGAAAAATTCCAAAGCTTTGTAAGTTCCAAAACTACATTATTTCGAAATTACAAAGTTCTACGATTTCAAAAATTTCGGAATTTCCAGATTGAAAAACTTTAAAATCCGTACGAAGTTCAAAAATTGCAAAATTCTCAAACCTCGTTTCAAAACCTTGAGTTTTTATCTTCAAAAATGTCGAAATTCAATCATTTTCAATCTTTAACATTCTAAAACTTTTATATTCCAATATTTTTAGGACTTCCAATATTTCCGAAACGTCAAAATTCCAATTTATTATTCATAACAACATTTAATTAAGGAACCCCGCCTAAAATCTTTGCCTCAGTCCCCGCAAAACCTAGGGACGGCCCTGTCCGTGACTCCCATTACGAGAGTCAATGGGAGTCACGGGAATCATGACTCCCACTTTGATTCCCAAGTTGACTCCTAGAGTGAATCGCCCCTCGCAAATTTCACAACTCCACACGCACTCCACAAGGTTCCAAACAAAAATTCGTAAAATTCTATTAATCACGAAACGCTCTCCATAAACCACCATAAAATTCCATACCGACATAAACCTCCCTAAAATTACGGAAAAAAAATCCTCGTTCGGAAACGAAAACCAGTATCACAATGATTCTCCTTAACTTTTACCGACAAGTTTGTTCCTTGCGTTCGCCAGTCTCTCTGCGCTGGCAGCTTGGATCGCGCTCAAGGCAGTTTTGTCGAGGAAGCTCTTGAATTTGTCGTCATTCAAATTGATCATGCTGAAACTTTTGTCCTTAGACATCCTCGCCTCGCTCGTGCTCTGTGCCATCATCATGGACAGCAACGGGAATTCCTTCCTGTTTTCCTTGTCTTTTTTTTCCGCGCACAAAGACCCAGAGCGAGTTCTGCGAACGGGACAATAATTCAGAAGACAAGAACGTTGCTCCTGCTGCGTTTCAGGTATTTGCGGCTCGTCCTTAACGGAATCTTGTTCGTTGGCACTTGTTAGGGCTGGGGAGATGTTCGAATTCGACGATTCGCCGAAATTCACCGCGAGTTTTTCCAAGCCGGCTTTCAGTTCCAGTTCCCAGAGGTCCAGGGTAGCTTCGCTGCCGTCCGCTGAGCGACTCGGCAGGTTTTCGACGCGCCGTTTCAGATCGTTCAAGTCCTGAAAAAAATTGCATTTTTCAGTGAAAAATCCTTAGAGAAAAGTGATGAAACATCTGAAGCATGCCGCGTGTATCGAATGGTAATCGATAATCTACGAGCCCCAATTTTTCGAATAACGAAAAAATAACAACTTCAATTGACCTGAAAAAATTTTACAAGTTTCATAAAACTCGAAATAACTTTCAAGTATTATCAAAAACGTTGAGTATTCGAGAATGTCGAAAAAAACGACCATTTCCGAAAATAGTAGATTTTTATAATAATCAACTACTGGGAAATGTTGAAATTGTATAATTAGAAAAAAAGCAATCCAAAGAATTTTCACTTGAGAGATTTTTTGTGATTTCTAGTGAAAAGTTTCTTAGAGTTCTCAGCTTTTTCAAACACTACGAGCCGCAATTTTTGGAATAACGAAAAAATGACAACTTCAATTGACCTGACAAAATTTTACAAGTTTCATAAAACTCGAAATAACTTTCAAGTATTACCAAAAAAGTGAAGTATTCGAGAATGTCGAAAAAAACTACCATTTCCGAAAATTGTAGATTTTTATAATAATCAACTATTGGGAATTTTGAAATTGTACAACTAGAAAAAAAGCAATACTGGAGAGATTTTTTGTAATTTCTGGTGAAAAATGTCCAGATTATTGTCTGAAAGAAATTTCTATGTTATTACAAAATACATATACAAACAAAATTATATATATACTTGTAAAAACTACACTAGTAGAAAAATGCTGAAATGATAACGAACTTGGAAATCTTGAGCTCTGTCGTCAACGTCAGGTTCACTGCTCCCAGCTATGGAATTCACTCTAGAAATTGTCATTTTGTTCAATTCCTTATCGTAGTTCAGACTGTCCTCGGGCCCATTGAGTTCGGCTCCTACACCTGGTTCACGAGGCCCATTTGCCACAATATCTAAAAAAAACCAAAAACAATTCAAGAATCCGAAAAATCACAGACGAATAAAAAAATTTCTGGAACCTTCCAATTCACATAACATATACGACAAATTTGATTTTATTTATGACGATAAAACGTCAACAACATATATTTTACAAAAATTCCGAAAGTAAAAAGAACATTTTTACGATCCCTTAAACATTTTCAAAGTCACCAACGTTACGAATATAACATTTTTCATGATTAATCTACTTACAAAAAGTCTCAAATAAACAAAAATTTTAGAAAATTTTCCACATATTTCTATATATTTCAGAACTTAAAATAATCGCAATGATTTCGTAACTATAATTATACTATTCAATTATTTTTTTCGGAATTTCCAAAAAACTTACAAGTTTTATATCATTCGAAAAACTTGTAATTTTCAGACTTATCGAAAAACTCCAAATTTCAATATTTTCTGAAAAACTTTAATATTTTCCAAAATTTTCGAGAAACTCTAATTCCCCAAAATTCTGGAAAACCCAAACTGTTCAATTCTCACAAAAATTTTAGTATTTTTACGTTTTACAAAAAACTTAATAATTTCGAGTGTTGCCCAAAACTAACAATTTTCGAAACTTTTGAAAAACTTGAAAATTTCGAATTTTCCAGAAAACCTATGATTTTAGAATTTTCGACGAAACTTGGAACGTTTAAATCATTCGGAAAACATGAAATTCTTAAATTTTCTCAGAAAGCTTCAAATTTTCAAAATTTTCAAGAAACTCAAATACTTTGAATGTTTCCCGAAACACACAATTTTCAAATTCTTCAAAAAACTTCGAAATTTCAAATTTCTCAGAAAACCCACATTTAAAAAGTTTTTGAAACACCTTCAAATTTTTCTATCATTTGGAACACTCCAAATTTGTGAACTTTCCGGAAAAATCAATTTCCGAAATTTTTGGAGAAACCCACAAATATTATTTCATCGAAATACTCGACATTTTCAAATTCTTTACACGACTCTAACCTATACAAGAAACATCGAAGATCTTTTTCGGTTCTCGTCGCGTAAAATACAGTACTGCCCATTCCGGCAAAAACTGATTTTACCGAAACGATTACAGTCCGAGGCGAAGCCGAGGACTGCAACTCTTCGTTTCGCAAAATCAGCATTACTCCGAATGGGCGTTAATGTACTATTAAATTTTGAATTTCCGATTTTTTCGAAAAACGTTTAATTACAACAAAAAAACCCACGATCACTTGTACAGTCCCTCGTAATTCTGAAACTTACAAGATTTTCAAAAATCTTATAAGATTCCTGAACTCCTTATAAGTTTACCCATTTCTTATATGGTGCCTTATAAAATCCATGTACGTTTTCTGAAATCTTATATGGTACCTTATAAGATTTTAGAGAACATATAAGATTAAATTCATATATGTTTTCCGAAATCTTATAAGGTACCATATAAGATTTCCAAAAACTTATATGGCTACCTTATAAGATTCCACAAAACATATATGGATTTTATAAGGCACCATATAAGAAATGAGTACATTTATAAGGATTTCAGGAATCTTATAAGATTTTCGAAAATCTTATAAGGTTCGGAGTTACGAGGGGTCGCCGAAGTGACGGTGTGGCGACTTTATACGGTCGCTGCATCCGTCACTTTTTTCTCATCAGGGACAGTGAGAATTGTCAAAATATTAAAATTATACAATCATGGTAAAAATGACCCTCGTAAATAGTTTCAAAAATAATTGAGCATACTCGCTCGGCAGCGCTCGCGTACGGACGGGTTAGAGGGACGCTCCGAAACTTTAAGCTTTTTCGAAAGAAATATTCGCGGAAACTCGAAAAAAAACGATAT